>JBAMJV010003962.1:0-135994 GCA_037951105.1 Echinarachnius parma | reverse complement strand
CTGTATTGCTGCATGCATAGCAAATTATACAACGCACGTAATAATATCATGTTCAATGCAAATTCACCAAACGGTAATTTACTCAGCTTGCGTGCAACGTCAATGAATGAATGGGATCGAGAGAGTGTCTTCAAACAAATAATCTCCTTTTTGAATACAATAGAAAATCCATTGGATGTGAAGAAGCCAGACAGTATGACTGTGAATGTCTAAGTCTTGTCGTTGAATTTGGTAAGTCAGACATTATCAATCCTGATTCGACACGGTCAAAACACTCGTGACTGGTGTTGCAAACAGCCTGAATTCTGAACAGGTCATCAATTGCAAATTTGCATTGCCATTTCTCTCTCCTCCACTCCGTCTTCATTTCTCATTTCACTACCCATTTCTAAATTCTCATTTATTTTGGGAGCTCTCCAATAGGCAACTTTAACTCTGTCCTCATTCTATTAGTATTAGTATTATTCAATCTACAGTACTGGTGCAAGAAGTGAAGATTAGATTTAGAAATAGAAGTGTAGTCTGTAGAACTAGAACTTCGGGAAGTAGAAACTTGAAGTGTAATTTGTATGATGACGTCACCCCGGCTGTCCTCGGCTCGCCTATACTGTTCGTGCATTACCGTACAGTAGATCGACAAATCTATCGCTTTCATGGCCTCTGTTGACATTATTATTGTCATTTTCACTGTCTGCATTCTAGCTCTAGACCGTACAGAATCGCATTGCCATAGTGCATTAATTAGTTTTTTCGCGCAGCATGCCATGGCATGCAGTGCGCGAGGGGGTGTTCGCGAATTCACTTTGATGGTAGTTTGGTACTTTGAGTTTGACCCAGTTGTTAATGGTTCTGACTAACCGCTACCGGTATTAAAAAGAACAATAGTAGCCTACCACGTAGTGTGTCATGAGTAACGTACAAAGTATTTTACATATGACAGAACAGGTATGGATTGACGTGCGTGGATGTGAAAAGTACAACCATTAACATTTATGACATTCTTAACGTAGAATAAGAACTGCACAAATATACAATTACAAACTAGCCGGTTGTGCGAAAATTCTGGGCATTCAGATGGGCAAAAACATTTTTTGGAAAATCAGGATTTTTTTAGCACCAGATTTTGGAGCATTTTGGAGCATGATGTACACTAGTACAGTGCAAGTGCGCTACTGCACACATTCACTTTCGCTGTTGGCATTTTCTACAAAAGCGTGCCAATTTGGCATGCATGACTAAAAGAACCGATATTCTATACAAATTGCATAGACTCTAGTCTAGAGCATCGGTTCTTAATTTAGGTCACGAAACGCATGGCAATTATCTCTGTGGGCACGCTCGATCGATACGATCTACATGTACGCTGGCAGCCTAGACCGCTGCAAGGATGTGACCTTTTCGATCATGTGATCCTCTTCTCCCAGTCAACTTTCGGCATAATAGAGGAAACTTCAGAATATAATATTCACTGCCGTTGAAAAATGATTTCACAGATGCATCTGATCCATCGCAGCAATTCGCTTTAAATGTTTGCATGTAATGCCCGGCGCAGACAGAGCCGACTCGACCCGATCGCGACTGGTTTTCAGCCTGATTAACTCAGTATGTACTGCCTAGTGCTGTAACCGATCATCGGATCGGCGATGCCGATCACGATCCCGATCATACATGATCGGACCGTTTTTGCCGATTTCCGATCATGCAGAAAAAATCGGAAGATCGGGTCGGGAAAAAAAAAAGGAAAAAAAAAAAAAAAAAAAAAAAAAAAAAAAAAATCAGTTTTTTTTTTCTTTGGAAAATGATCCCAAAAAACATATTTTGGGAATATAAATGAATACCAAAGCAACATATATCCATATTAATAAGCCCAAGGTAATCTTGTGTGGGTATGCTTACCTCTCCTTTTACAAAATTATTCGCGCCGATTTTGAGCTTAGTCCCATGTGTTTCTGAAAGGTTACGCCAAATTAATTACATGGGACTAAGCTCACAATCGGCGTGAGTAATTTTGTAAAAGAAGAGGTAATCAGTTTGAAATGAAAGCATACCCGTACAAGATTACCTTGGGCTTATTACTCTGGATATATGTTGCTTTGGTATTCATATATATCCCAAAATTGTGTTTTTATGGGGATCTTTTTTTTTTTTTTTTTTTTTTTTTTATTATTTTTTTTTTTATAGCCGATCATCCGATCCCGATCATCGATCCGATTTCGAAGATCGATCAAATTTTGCCGATCCGATCAAACGATCCGATCATCAAGGTCAGTTACAGCACTAGTACTGCCTCAGGACTCCGGTTTTTCCAGTGCCAGTCGGAGATCATTCGAGGCCGATTCAACATGTTGGATCGGCTCCGACTGAGGCGAAACTGACTCTAGCCTGACTGAAAACCAGTCGGATCGAGTCGAGTCGGCTCTGTCTGCGCCGGGCTTAAGTGGTAATTCTCCCATGTGACATTACTCACAGGTCTGCAAACCAACCCGACTATTGACAATATTGTGCCACTTAGGATTAGCTCCTTTTTTGCATACCTGTACTTTCATGTGTAACATACTTTATATGTTACACATGACAAAGTATGTGGTACTATTACTTTATTTAATAACGGTAGCATCAGGTCGTAGCCATAACGACTGGGTCAAAGTGAATTCGCCAACACCCCTCGCGCAATTAATGTACACTGCATGCATACAGTGGCCGCAACCGCAAAATAAATATGTATTACGTGAGTGGCAGGCAGGTGAGACTGAGACAAAATTTACAAGAATCACCAAAAATGGTAGGAAAACTGAATTTTCTTCACTTTACATATATTATAGGAACATAACAGTATGTAGGGATCACATCCTGTATAAAAAAGGACATCCCACCATAAAACAAAAAAACGTGTCATGTTAGTTTGAACAATTTGGACCGTGTCACTGTTGCAATGGAAATTCTGTAGATCAGAACGAACAGTATTGGCAGGGACAGCCGGTGCTTTTTTTGGTGCTTTTTCAGCAAAATAACAAGGTTTTTCCTTGTTACAGATATGCACCACCTCTTCAATAATAAACAGTTTCAGTCAAGATAAGGTTGTTAAATTCCAAATCTATTTTTTATATCAACTGTAGTACAGTATGTTTGACAAACATGTGAAATATGCAGGGTATTTTGCACATGGATACAGGTATGCCTGTACATGTACATGTATGTCAATTGAACAATAGGTTAGATCTGGTCAAAATGTCAAATTTTGCCCATTCAATGCAGTGATGTCATCAGCCTGGGACGGGAGGTCAAACTCAAAGCATCGCAATTAAGACTAAGTACTATTAAAAACTTATACAGAGATCGACTCATTGCATACCGTATTTGCTGGTGTATTAACCGCACATTTTTCCATATATGGGTCAGAATTTTGAAAAGTGCACTTTTCGACCCCAACAGGGTAAAATTCAATTTATTTTTTTAATTTAAAGACATCTATCTAATGTGAAAGCATGGAATCCTAGCTTCCAGGCGTACCCCATTATACTGGGAAACTCCATGTGGTTCCGTTTTTATTCACTGTTGAAGTAACCCATCTCCAAAAGGCGAACGTCCGTGAGGGATTATGTAGATATAGATTTAGAACCCATATATCTAATTTATTTTCTGTCATATACAGCTTATATTTTGACAATTTACTTCTAAGACTTGCTTCTCTCTGTATGCCAAACGAGGATTGTGTTTTATTTGCCAAATAGAAAATACAAACGTTCAAACTTTTACTGAATTGTTATGTTGGTTTAAAATTAATGTGTTATTCAGAACCTTTGCTTTACTTTAGCCGCATTTTTTAGGAACGCATCTATATACGCTCGTATTCCCGTACCACACACTTCAATGTGCATGTTAATAGGATAAATTGCTGTCTAGATCATAATATTGCATAATTACATGACCAAAGAGAGTATAGTTTTCATCACGGACGTTCCCATATCGCTCACGGACGTTCGCTAGAAACAAGAATGTTGGCAGAATGATCTGATCTCATCCAAAAGAGTTTCTATTCTTCGCAAATGGTTTTAAAACAGGGTCATTATACAAACAAACTTGAAAATTGCAATAAATCTGTTTAAATAGTTTGGTTTTTACATGGACCTGGTCGTTATAATGAGTCCTATTATTGGTTGGAATTGACTTAATGCTTAGAGAACAATATGATGATAATACTTTATCTATTCCTATTATATTTAATCCAGAGACTATGCATACATCCTAGTCAGATATAAAAGTAGCATTTTCCAAGTCGCCTGGTCCCTCTTTCTTACTATTATTGTTTTTAATTGCAA
This sequence comes from Echinarachnius parma, assembly GCA_037951105.1. Lineage (NCBI taxonomy): Eukaryota > Metazoa > Echinodermata > Echinoidea > Clypeasteroida > Echinarachniidae > Echinarachnius > Echinarachnius parma. The sequence continues at coordinate 131,675 of JBAMJV010003962.1, read as the reverse complement.
TTTCACGGACGTTCGCATACATTTCACGGACGTTCTCTGCCTGAACAGTCTTACAGAAATTGATGACAACATTTATTTGAATCTCCTCTAGGCTCCAGACCAATATAAAACATATAAATGTATCAGTTGATATGATTTTAGCTATCTGAATTGATTATAATGAAATGTCTGCTACTTGACTATCACTCTTAGTGGACCTGTGGATATCGTAACCCCTAATTTTACACCGGCTTTCCTCGGTTGGGCACTCTATAACAGAAATGCCACCATACTTCTGTAAATAAATGATTTTACAACATTTCCGCAATCATAAATAACATGTTTAATCAAAATAAAGGCCATTTTCCTGTCACCAGAATACAGTTTCTCACATGAGTCTTAATGTCACGGACGTTCGTATTAATTTCACGGACGTTCTCGAATTGCCTATAGTGGTACCCAAGTGTCCAATCTCGAGTCAATTCCTTACAGAAATAAATGTAAGTGCCAACATAATTTGTTAATATATGCATATCACACGTTTTTATAATACATGTGCAAAACCTTGCCATATATATTTGAGATGTATTTTGACTTTGGGAGACCCATATATAAAAGTTATTTTGGATTGTGTATGTTGTATTTCGATTCAATTCCTATATGGTTTATTAATTGAAAATACATATATTTATCTTTTCCAGCCATAAATTTTCACAAAACATGAAACAAACTGAGGGTACCAAAAGCCATGAGCAAAGTAAATAATATACACGTAAAACTTATTTCTTAAATAAATACATAAAGAATGCCTTTTTAGATCATACATGTATATTATGTTTTGTATAAAGAAATATTAGACATAGAAACCATTACGCTAAATATTATACGCAAAACATATTATACATGTTTGTTATTGCATTTTATTTAGAAAGAATATCTTAATAAAATGTAATAACAATCGCATATATAATAAATTCAATCATTTTAAGGGCTAACTAAAGTAACTAAACGTGTTTAACATTTAAATCTAATTTGCAAAGATTATAACTTGTTTTATAACATATTTCAAAGTTAAATCTTGCAAATAATCATGTTGATAGTTTCCGATGTTTCCTGACCCACATCTTGTTTCCTAATTGTTAACCTCCAACCGGTTTCAATGTTTCAATTATAATTAAGAACAAGGCTAACCTTGAATGGTTTATTATAAATATTGCGCGAGCTAAAATTTAGTTGTACAATATTATAATCAATGCTCGAAATTAGCATAGGCCCGATGGCCCGGGGCCACCAAAAATTGCTGTCGGGCCAGTAAAAAACTCATATTTCAAAGTTTGGTGGCCCGATCGGGCCAGCAAAAAAAAAAAAAAAAAGTTTTTTTTTTTTTTTTTTTTTTTTTTTTAGCTACCCTGTAGCATTCAGCAACTTATACCCTTTTCTCAAAATATTGGTTAGTTAAAAAGTTGCAAGTTAATTGAGCAAGTAACACTGCTGCTAATGAATATTCATACATTCTTGAGCAGCATGCAGTACTCATTTTCTAACCAGTTATTAAAAAAAAGTTTCATATTAAAAATCGTTGTTAGTAATTTCAGTTATTTTGCATATTTTGCATATCTAATGAGCATCATGAATATTCATATATATGCTGCTCATGAATATTCATATATTACTACTATTATCACAATTTTAAAATATGTCTTTTGTCTAAGGTGTTCAGACAACACTGCACAGAATTTTGAGGTCAAATTGAATTTTCTCTTTTTCTACCATTTTTGTTTTGTCACCTAGACCCTGACTATGTATGACTGGAAGTGACATTGCCAATCGTGTGTATTCAATCGCTGTGATTTTTTGATGAAGACAATGAATAAAAAGACATGACACAAACACATTCATCATAATTCATGTTTATTTAATTCATCTTACAATAAAACAAAGGGGAATGAATAATAAAAAGTATTGCCTAGTACCCTGAAACTATTCATATGGTTATTGTATTCATTTTACTTTTGTTTTTCCTTATTTTGTTCGGGCCAGTAGTTTTTGGTTTCGGGCCACCAAATTTGGAAAAATACTAATTTTACTGTCCCGACCGGGCCACCAGCAAAAAAAGTTAATTTCGAGCATTGTTATAATGATTCTAGCAAAAACAATATTTTTGATATATCAAGAAATAACAAAACAGACAATATTATAAGTATTATTACGATGAAGTCATCAAAATAATGCATAAATATTACACCAATCTTGCGCCATACAGCCATTTAGTTGGACTTAAATCCGACAGGCAGATGAGAAAACAGTCTCAAAGCCTGCAGCAGAGGAGGGGCCAACAGTCTCAAGTTTTGCAGAGGGTGGGGCAACAGTTTCCACACAGACCTTCGGTTGCAATGTTGTTACTTGTTACTGCGCCATATACCCCCTTTTTAATGTTTTGAACAGCTTTCGCTTGTAGGCCTGCGACTGTGCATAATCATAATCTTGGGGTTTGACTTCCTATAATACAATGTCCACGCTGCACAGGTGGAAGTAAATATAATATCTAGTGGTATTACAAAACAGCTAAGCAAGTTGATCAAATGTAAAACGAACCTCCGTGATGGTGACTAAAAATCAACATATTCATGTGTGGTTGGCAATGACCTGGGTCGAAAGGCACACACAAGGGGCACCTGCTGTCAAAAAATTGTACCAGTACTTGAACTTTTACTAAGATTTTTGGGGCAATAAATGACGAACGAACGTCCGTGAGCACAACATTTCATAAGTTTGTTACAGTTAAATGACTTGCAGGAAATAAATCTATCTGGGATATGAGAGACATAACAATGTACTAACAACATCAAACGGTATCAACTTGCTGTGAGCGTTTAACATGGTAACATTATTAGAACAATGTTCATGATCGAACGTCTGTGAGCGAACGTCCGAGCGAACGTCCGTATTATAAATAGTTGTCAAAAGGCTTCGAAAATGCTTGATATAGCTTCTTGGTTAGCTGCTTGCCCGATAAAATTGCTGTACCAGTGTCTACGTGCAGATAAGCAGCCTCAGATTCGTAATTGGGTCTACTCATGCCGGACGTTCGTTTTCATCACGGACGTTCACGAAGATCAATTTTTGGCCCAAACCAAACATTGCATTTGATAGATAGTATTCAAATAGGCAAAATATTGTGGCCCTACTATGAGTCCATCAGACTGACCCCAGCAATTGATGACTAGGATGCAATTCGCTTATAGCAGTGATGATAACAGACGACAGAACGTCCGTGACGAATCCAGTATAATTTCATACAAAAAAATGTTACTCCGCGAGCAGGAGTAGTTAGCCAACAATTGTTGTAGAATGTGTTCAGTGGGTTCAACCCTTAGTTTTGGAAATAGTTTTTGTTTTGACAACTAAGTAGAATTTTGGTTGTATGGATTTTAATGTATGTTCACGGACGTTCACTTATCATGGCCTTTCCTATTGAAATGTACCCTGAGATCATATCAATGCCGCTCTTCCGCCAATTCTTATGTGATACATGCTCCAGAAATGTAAGATAGAGAATATAGACATTAATGCCTTTAAAGTTGATTAATATTTTTTTTAATCAGGTTTAAAAATTCATTATTTTGTGGAAAATGACAATTTATGCTATTTTTCCACCTTTGAGGTCCTGTGGCATGAAACCGAATGTTTGAAATGATATACAACTATATATTTTCTGAAAGCCTTAATAATACTATTTAATATGAGACCAAAAACAGGTATATCGGAGTTAATGGCGAGACACAGCAAATTATAGAAGCGCTCAAGGTCTGGAAATGGCCAAAAGTGCATATTTCAAAAATCTGACCCATATACATGTAGAAGAACTTGCAAAAAAGGGGGAGCGGTTAATACACAGAGATAGAGAAACATATTTCAGGAAAATACCACATGGCTATATTATCAGTATATGTGGAGTGAAAAACTGTACTCCAATCAGAAACAAGCATGTGACTTTGGTTAAGGCTTTTGTTGTTTTGTCTAATTAAGGTTAACAAAAGTGAGGGGAAATCATGGAATTTGATTATAGTGCTATGATTCCCAGCACAGTTTTATTATTTAGAAAAAGTTTTTCCTCTTCAATGATAACCCAAAGTTAGGGGTGTGGTTTACACAGTTGCGGTTTATACACCGGCAAATACGGTAGTTGGTTTTGGTACTTGTGGCCATATCCGCAATGTAAACGGTAACTCCATTTATGTGCAATATTCACAATTTCCTGGTCTTACCACATGTATCATACTAGGATTAAACAATTTTATACACTATTTTCGCGTCATACAGTGTACATACATTACAGACAATGCATGTGGGCATGTGAACATTTAACACTAACCCATGCATTGTGTAAAATGCATTGCTTACCACACAGCAGAATAATGATAATGATAAATAATAATGGTGGCTACTTATAAAGCGCATGTTCAGTCATTTGACGCTTAATCCAGCACACAAAGTGCACATTTCCCACTCCCTTGGGAGCATTCCAGCCAGGCAACCTCGTAGGTGTACACAGTGCTAAGTAAATTCATTCCATCCTTCCGGGTACCCATTTATACACCTGTGTCGAGAGCAGCAAATGTGGATACACGAATGGGTATGAATGGGTCATACAGTGTACATTGCATGTCAAAAGTGCATGCTAGCAATGCATTGCCTATGATACACAACAGTTTTTTTTTATCTATTCGATTTTTCTTCATGATAGGAAATCTGCAGAAACGTGTCGATCATGGCATGATTGGATCCTAAAATCCGATGCGATGAATACAGCATTAATTAAGATAGAATCTATCACAGTCTATCATTGCTGATTTAATGAATTGAATTGGATTGAAATCATTCATGTTTATATAAGTCTTTGTATTTGCTAACAACATTTCTTATAGACATACTGTAAACAATTTAAAAAACAAGTCCTAAATATCGCGGCCAACCTCTTAAATTATTCTTGATTATATCCAGGAAAAACATTCCCTGTGCATTGATTGGTCGAGAGCACTTCATATGACTGAAAATATATCCACTATTAGGGTGAAGTCAATGGTTTGATTCAGAACTTTGCTATGAAGCCCTCTTTAGTCTCTGCCTCTCTCACTTAATTGCTCAAGTTGCTTTCAGTGATGTGCTTGCTAATCAATAGACAATATATCACAACTGGAAAGGCCAAGTCAGACCATTTCCTAGCATTATTTACATTATAGAAAGTTTAGATCTTGACTTTTTAATCGTTAGTCTAATGTCATAAATTATAATAATTTATTCCATACAATTAACCAAATTTTGTAGAAAATTTGCAAATGTCTGCAATCTCCTGATAGACCCTCTAATTTAAGGCATCGTTTTGATTTTCACAATCAACCAGATTGGCCACAAAAACTCTTAATGATATAAGTATCAAAAAAAGTAATGACCCGTAGACAAAAATTTAGTGAATTTATGAATTCACAACTATAATGCACTATGCTCCGATCATGTTTTTCTCTGTTTTGGGCCACTAAAAGGGCCACAAAATTTCAAAAGGGGCCTGATTTAACTGAGTGGTCCGCTAAGAAAATATAATTCTGAGCACTGTATTATAATCACTTCAAAACAGTTTGGTTGTTAATTCATGAAGTAAAAGTACTCTGTGACTGTGTAAATAATACCTGTGGGACAAAAACGGAGTGAATCATAACTCTACCAAAAATAGCTCCTAAGAATAAGATGACCAAATGTATAATTCACAAAACTTGTTAACCCTTTTCTTTCTTTGGACTTGTGACTTTCAGATATGAATTGAGTCACAATCAACATCCTATTTTTGTTTGCACAATATGTGATGTCATCGAAAAAAGGCACTCATACCATATTTGGTTAAAAGGGGGCGGGACAGTAGAGCTGCAGTTACATGTGTTTAGTCTGTACTCAGAACCTTATGGTACATTAAATGGCAGCTAAGTGTAAACATTGTGAGTGGGATGAAGAAACATACATACTCTCATCTTCATGTCATTGAAATTGTGTTTGAAAACAACGATAGAATCTTGGATTTGGCAGAGCAGCACATGCACGATTCTGTGACTCCGCCCCCTCACATTGAAGCCTCATTTTCTATCGCTCTCTCTCCCCCTCTCCCTCCTCTCTTTGCCTGTCTCTTATGTTTCTCACTCTTTTGCACCCTCTCCTCCTCCCAGAGTTGAAGACAGTTTTGAGACAGGACAGTTTAATAATGGAAAAGACACATTTTGACTAGTAGTACTCGCAGCTTTGGAGTAAAGTCAGTCTGCTCTCTCTCTCTCTTTTTGCTATAACTGAGGGGAAACTTCCTTGATATGTTAGTTCCTGGTTGTCTGTTGCTCATAGGAAATTACACACACACTCTGATGTCAGCTCACTCGGAGTGAGCGTAAATAGAATTTGTTGGATTAGTTACGGGTTTAGTTTGCCTCTTGCCAGTGATAGGATAGCTTCATATATGTACAGCAGTTATGGTGAGTGAACTTTTATCAGCATGCGTGTACTTTTTTCATCTTGTTTATTTTGCAAATATTTACTGTTTGCTGACAGTCGTTTGGGAAGTGACGTTCATGAATGCTTGTAGAAATCAGAAAATATCAAATCTTTTAAAATTTGTATTATGAGTTAATTTTTTTATTTTAAGAATGGATTTTTAAAATTGTTTTTGTTTGTTTGATTTACATTTAATGAAGTGTAAACAATTTGGGATATATAGGGTTTCCGTTTTAAATTACTGACAGCAGGATTCATCATTTGATAATTAAAAACAAATTACTTAGAACAATTAAGAAGGCAATTCGTATAATTCTAATTTGCAAGAATTTATGAGTACTTAATGTAGAGTGCAACAAAATTGTTTATGGTTATTATAATTTGTTGAAAACAATAAATGCATCACAATATTCAAGATTGATATATTTTTATCAAGTTGGTCTGGAGATCTATCCTGGAGACTGATCAATGCTACTCCTCCCTTACATATAAATTAGGAATTTATTACAAATTCTTCAGAGCAACTGAGGACCAAATTGCTGATAAAAATCAATATTTATGAATGCTTGCAGCGATGGTATTTCCTTTTAAGCTTTGATTTTGTTCATATATATTTTTTTTACACAAGTGCAGTAGAGGGAAATGAGGAAAGAGAGAAGTTTGCATGTCATGTGCTTACTGACGGATGGACTTTGGAATCCTGTCATGAGTGATTGGTTTTGTTCTGGAAATATCACTTCAAATTAAATAATAATGTTAACGTTGTGGTTACAAAAGAGGGAGTGACGTACTATCCATATATATGTTCAACCACAATTGTCGGTATGGAATGGAAATGTCAAGGTATATTGTTCAACTGTGGGTACATGTATTGTAATTGAGTGAGGTATGAATCAAGAAAATAATAAAAGAAGGAGAGTAAACCGTATATTAAAGGCATATATGCGTGGGTTATAAAGGGTAGTCAGCATATTCCAACTCGACTCCACCGTAATCTCTCGAGGTAAACTCACGATATGTGTTGGATCGATCGAAGAGAGGTGCTTCGAAATATCTGAACAAAGGCCTTCTTATGAAATTGCATGCAGCAAACAAATTTCTCACGCTGTCGGTTGCGGTTAAGCGTGTTACGTGATATTTTCGCTCGTAAACATCTCTGATGGATCTCCATTCGACTAGTACAAACATTCCGAACGCGACTATTTTTGATGAATTTTTGACTCGGGCATTCGGAAGTGGGACAGTTTGCGATCGCTACTTATAACTGAGCCAATGGGGATTACGTACCGTGCGTAAAAGTGCGCAAGATGGATCCACGCGTCTATTAACCCACGCATATATGCCTTTAAATAACAGCTTTGGACAAGAAATAGTAGAGTGTTAAACCTGTCTTAGGGGCCATCTTTATAAACAGCCAACTTACATCTAGAGGCAACTAAGGTAATCCCTTGCAGAGAAAAGCAATATAGTTGTACATTATGTTTCCCTGTGGGTATCACTAATAATGGAAATTATTAATGTTTTTTTTTAGACCGTTATCATATGTTTTTTTAATTACCACTGGAGGCTGCCATGTTTTTGAACTGTACCGTATGAAACATCATCTGAGGGTGCACAAATAAAAGCAGTCCACTTAACCCGTATTGTGGAGTCTGCTGCCATGTCAGTGGTTACATAACCAGCTTTTGTTTGTGCATGCTCAGATGACATTTCATATTATGGTACAGTTGGAAAACATGACAGCCTTCAGTGGTAAATCACATTCATTGATCATTATTTTCATTATTAGTGATACCATGAGCAAATATATGACTAGAAGTGGCAGGAATTATACACTTATCAGTAACAGACTTAAGCAAAAATGCTAGCACTGGATTCCCTTTTCAGTTGACTGTACAGTACATGTTCACTTTATATCTGGGCAAAATCAGGATTTTGCCATTGTTTGTCTACTCTTGTGACTCTATGCATTGCTAATTTCATGCTGCTGCTTTCCGCAGGTATTTCATGTGCAAATACAATTTATTTGGCATATATAAATTTATATAAAGACTATGTTGACCATTTGATTATGTAAATATTCAATGTCAAATGATTTTTAGTCATCAGTTTACATTCACAACACACTATAATCCCATTACAAATCTGTTTCTCTCAATTTTTAACTTAAATTTTGAATAATATGGTTGTGTTACTGTAATTATCTCGTGCAATTACATCTCAATGAATGCAGCATGAAAGAAAATGAAATATTATCTTTAAAGGCCGTTTTCAGGTTATCTGCATTAAACAAGCATTCTGAAAATATTTACTTAAAATTGCTTTTTGCTTGCAAAATACTTATAATTTGTATGCATTTTAGGGGCTAGAGTTCCTAGCTAGAAACATTGTTTTTTCTTTTTACAGCAATGCAGAAAGACAGATTTACAAAATGTTATTGCTTCAAAAGAGATTGATATTTTCATGGGCATCCAGATCCTACACGTGTATACATGTACTAGCGGTTACTTAGAAGAACTTGGCCATGGGAATGAGTGAATAGAATGAGGATTTCCAATTAAAGGAAAGTCACACAGTTTATAAAACAGCTGCGAGTAATAGTTACCTTGTGATCCATCTCTCTTGGGGCCATGGTTGATCCTGAATTAACCCGGGAGATGAGTACCAAGTTATATACATCCCATTAAGTGGCTACACTTACAGTAGGTACTGCTGTGTACGAAATAGGAATATGTGGATTAAAGCACTATCTAGGAGATGTCACATGGTTGAACCCACACAATACACTGTAACTTTGCTATCCTGCATTCTTGATTTACCAGTTGTTACCAATTGAGTTAACTTACTTATTTTATTGTACTCCAAAATTAACTAATTGCACTAGATGTTTGGTATTTATTAAATCAGGATTGTGAACAAAATATTCCATGTGATACATTTATGACAGTTTTAATTAAAATATATAATATGTTTCCATGCCTGTAGTTAGAAAACCAGCTCAAAGGAAGAAGGAGATGTTGGCATTTTAGGGAACTACCCGACTACCCCTACTTCTATTAACACTTGTGCTACCTTTACCAATGTCCTTTGTATTGTCCTATGTGGCACAAACACTATCTTCCCTGTTTCTCATAGAATTATCCATGTTGTACTCTTTTCTCTCCGGTGTAATAGAACTTCAATGAACATCCTTTTATCGTATATGTTATGATTTTGTCCCACAGAAAGGAATACACAAACTGCCCGAGCAGCAACAGCTGAGCAACCTTTTCCCCATAGTGGACCACTGGAACCCTTTCAGCCATGACGGTCGGCGGCTGAGCCTTAGCGCCGTGGACTCACGATCAGCCTTCACCACCGCCTCGCCCACCATCACCACCACCGCCAACAGCTGCACAGGCAACGGTAGCCTTGGGAACCATCAGGGGTCATCCCTGCACCACCATCACAACTCCTCGGCGCTGCACGCCATGATGAAGCCCACAGATCTGTTCCGGGACCAGGTCAATGCCCTCTGGTCCTGCTTCAAGGACTGGAACGAGTGCGAGCAGACCCTGGTGCTATATTCTCTGTTGAAGGGGGTGTCAGGCACCCAGGCCAAGTTCCTGTCCCTTGTCCTAGAACAGGCCCTGACGGAATCAGACCTACAGCATACAGAGAGAGAGGCCAATGATCCTGGTAAGCACACCAACAGTTTCAAAACCCCTTTTATCTGTTTGTCTTCATTTATGCTAAACGTGCTAGAATTTGGATCTTAGATATCAGCAGGGCCCTGTTGAAGAATGAGTTACAATAAATGTTAAAGTTACAATTAATTGCAATTCAGAATTTGACTAAATGTGAAAATCTGATTGGTTCAAAGTAGAGCTGAGTCAAATCGAATGGCTATTCGATATCCGACCGTGAAGGTCGGATACCGAATACAAATTTTCGGATACGAATATCCGGGAAAAAAAAGAAAAAAAAGAAAAAAAAAAAAAAAAAAAAAAAAAAAAAAAAATCGTTTTTTTTTTTTTTTTTTTTTTTTTTTTCCCCGTTTAATTTTGTTATCCCCATTCGATAGATTCGATCAGAAAATGGGACATTGAACCCTGCTTATATATTGCTAAAGTTAAAAGTTAAGGTATTTTACATAAATTACAAATAAACAAAACAAATAATAAACCAAAGCCTTGGTAAGAGGATTGTATAGTGAGTGCCAAATTTAGAAGAATCTATGATGAGATATCAAAGTATTTCATCTTGACAGCAGTTTGTACACTAACATCACACTGCACTGCCGATTCTAATTGAAAAAAAACGGACAGAATATTTATTAAAAAAATTATGGAAAAAAAAAAAAAAAAAAAAAAAAAAAAAAAAAAAAAAAAAAAAATTTTTTTTTTTCGAATATTCGATATCCGACCGTTTTTACACGACTCATATTCGAAATGCAAAATATCCGGTTTGACTCAGCTCTAGTTCAAAGGTGCATATTTTCTGACTAGCAATTAATTTCAACTATACAATCTATCATAACTCTTTCTGCAACAGGGCCGAGATCTATCAATAACATGAAGTAACAACAGAAAAATCATTTTCTTCATAACACAGCTAAAATGGAAACAGGATTAAAGTTTTGTCGTGAAATTAATGCTCAGATAACCAAAATTGTAATTTGATACACATGTACGTAAGTTGTCATGAAATTCAATTGAACTTAAAGGGATAGTTGAGTTCTGGTAAAGAGAGTACAGTTTGGTCAAACTGAATTTTAGTAACCAAAACCTGCACCATTACATAACAAACTGATAGCTATAACTCCACCATGCTCGAAAGGAATACAAAATTACTAATGACTAAGTAACAGCCTGTTATTCAAAAAGAGCCGTTAAAACTCAAGAGGTACGTGCTCTCTAAACCCTCATCGGTTTCAACCATTTTAAATAAAATGTTGTGCATGTGATGTTTAGTTGAAATAGTGATTAGATAGAGAGATAATCAACAACTATTTAAAAACCTATTTTGTAAATTTTTGAAAAGAGGAAGCATTTAAAAAATATATATTAACGGCTGGTTAAAAATTATCGAATAATTGTGGGGCCCCACAATTATTACAAATGGTTATGTTTATGGATATTTCAGCCATTTCTGAACCGATTTTGATCAAATAAAGTTTATTCTGTCATTAAAATTGTATGCTCTTTAAATAGAATTTGACACTCAGTTTTTCATTATCTCACAAAAAAATTATTTTGTGTAGCGCCCTCTATACCAAAACTCAACTATCCCTTTAAGTTTTTAAAACAAAGTTAAAATTAAAATCAGGGTGATTTTAATTTAAAAATCAGGTTGGTTTACATGAGATCATGATGGTTTTAATTAATTCAGGGTGGTTTAAATAGCATGCAGCAGCATTATTTAATATGAAGTTGTAATGTACTGAAAATATGTAAGGCACTGTAAGGCTAGTCACATGAAGATGTGGCTGCAGGAATCGGCAGTTAACACTGTGATATGGTCTTGTGTCGTCGCAGTCCAAAAATAGCTGTCACCTCTGCAGGATAATTGAGGCCGTATCATGTGCCGTCATCCCAAATCCATGCGTGCAGTGCAGCACGAGTCTCCAACGTAGTTAGTACCCTGAGCAAAAAGCAAGGTTGCCAACGTGTGTAGTGCAAGGCTCTCTCCATGACTCCCTGCAGTGGTGTAACTGCAGTATAGAGGAAGGGGTGGGGGGGGGGGGGGTGGTGTCAGGATGGGGCATAGGGGATGACCCCCCCCCCCCCCCCCCCCCACACCACACCCATCCATGCCATGTAGCAGGAGTCTAGCTAAAATACACTGAGAATAGGTTATCTCTCTTTGAATATGTCCAGTAACATAGCCTTGAGGGAGGGTAAGAGGATAGAATCAAGTAGAATTTGTATAAGTATTTAATAGTGAAATTGAGGGTTAGGGAAGAGGATAAGGGCAACTAATCCAATCAACTAGTGAAAGTATTAATATACAATAAAAGAACATTTATACAGGGTAAAACGGATAAAAATGGAGAAATACACCCACCCCTCCCCAAACGATTTAGTTACCCCACACTAATTCTCTTCATGTCTGTCTCTTGACTGTGTGTCACCCACTCGCTAACCAATGTCACTGTCAATTTCTTGGGAAGGGGGATATTAGCCAGGGTCACTCACTCATTGTGTTGGGTTGTCGCAAGATCTGCTTGATCCATTCATTTCCCTTCCTCCTTTCATGTTCAGGAATATTGCTGAACCAGATTTGACTGCCTGTTTACTGGGTTCTAACTTCTAATTACCAATGTGGCTTTAAGGTATTATTATGTAAAGCCCCAGTTTCTGTTAAATTAACATACAATCTGTATGTCAAATTAGAAGCCCTCCTGCAATACTGTAAAAGGACCTTACTTTTTGTGTTTTGTAGGATAATAGAAAATTACACCTGTACAGATTTTTAAAAAAGAAGAACATGATTAAATTACCATGTATATTTGTAAAAATTTTGAAAAAATGTACACAGGTCTTTAAAAGCACCAATTGTTCAATTTTCAATGACTTTGTGATTAATTACTTGTGAATTGTTCAGGCAAGGTGACTCAAGTCCTTGTCAGTCCAATTGAAGATATGATCTGTGTGTTCAAGATAATAATCTGTGTACTAAAATCAGTACAGAGATCTAAATCAGAAATGTACTATGTATGTAGAGGTGTCGGTTAAATGATCTGTGTCATTTTAGGGTCATGCGTGTACGGTAATTGCATTCTTGTTTTGATATATCCTACTTGATCATTTAAGTAAAACAGCTTACAATTATTAAATACAGTGTTCTGTACAATCACCTTGAGGTACATGTGTTTGCCCCTTTGATATGTAGTGAACAATTAGCCCATGCATCCATGTATATCAAACTTGTACATTGTATAAAAGAATCCTCTTGGGCAAGTCAGTAGTTCACAGCAGCTTAAGAAGATTTCTTAGAGCCCTCAGATACGTGGCAACTACTGCAAAAGTGCTGATTGAGACCAATACAAACCCATGGCAATAAACTTATTAAGTAATGTGAGCTTGGTATACCTTGTGTTTGGATTCATTTTCTCCTTTTTCAAATGGATATATGGGAATTGCAAAATATGACCCCAAATAATAAACCAATCACATATATTCTGGGTGAATTACTTTCATCAGAATTCTAGCTACTTCTTTAATTTTTAAAGCTTATTATGGAATATTTTCAGTGGAATACTGGAATTACACAATCAGTACGTTACTCGGGCATCACACACATTATCATGCCAAGCAGCAACTAGCCTAGCCCAGTATACAAGTATGCTGGTACAGTATGTCATTTACACCCAAAATAGATTCAAAACAGGCATGGGAATTGTACTTTGGTACTTTGTGGAAAAGAAAAAAAGGGAAATAAGAGAGGAAAACATTAACAAAGTATTCACCATAATTTGGGTTAAAAAAGTGCATAACTCAGCCACAAATCTGTATAAAGGTTGCTATGTAAGTATTGTTGATCACATGTTGTGGAAACAACACATTCAGGTGGACCTGTCCAGGAAGTTAACTGTAAACTGTCATGTGAAGCCACTTGACAATGTATTGGCATCAGTAGGCTCATTCAACACATTCACACATTGTGTTAATTGTTGTTCCATTAAGACTCATTTCCCGTGCCTCATCAAATTAGACAGAATTAATCGTGTGGCCTGTAAACTTTTAACATAATTTTTCATCAGTAACTTTACAGAAATACGGATCTGTACATTTGTATTTATAATGAATAATGGACATGTATGCTTGTAATTTAACAAGATAAATATTGGAACGTTTACAAGTAACTAAAATCAGTACTCACTAATCAAATACGGTACTAAGAATTGCCATGTTTACATTAAGCCTGGGTCGGAACGGACGGAATACCGGAATCCGTCCGTTGTGTGCGTGTTCCGGTTTTGTTTTCTCCATTCCGGTATTCCGATGAAAATCGCGGAAAACCTCTTTTTCCTCCAAAATTCATATTTTGTAGTAGAAAACTATCAGAAGAAAACAAATGACAAAAAAGTACAAGAAAGACGATGTCGAATGCAACTTACAACGACAAGAAATCCGCTGCGTTTATTATGACAGCCGATACGATCGACGTCGCGTAGACTAGCTAGCTACCCCGGCGCGCCCCGCAGCTAGCTGCTATTAGCTATCAGTCAGAGCTGCGCGCGTCGTACCATGTCACCCATACGTGTATCATACTACACATGTACCTGCACATGGATATCAAACGATTCTCAAACGTTGACATCCAGTCCGGTACTAAACTAATGCATGCTCCGATACAGCCCGCCATATCACCATATATACTTTGCGTGCAGGTTATGGGTCTCATTTCTTACGCGAGATATCCATCCGCCGGGAATTGGGGAATTCCCCAATTCCCGGCGGATGGATATCTCGCGTAAGAAAAAAGACCCGATAAGCTGCACGCAAAGTATACAAGTGAAGTGTTAGTGTTGACTTATTCGTGTCGTTGTATGTTCAAGCTTCAGTTCATGCAGGTCCGAGCGAGTTAGAAAATGTTCGAGATATAATCAGCTCATTTTTAGCTCATCCGGCCCGAAGGGCCCGATGAGCTTATGCCATGGCGTGGCGTCCGTCGTCCGTCCGTCCGTCCGTCCTTCCGTCCGTCCGTCCACAGTTTTCAAAATGCTTCTTCTTCGTTATTTTTCAACCGATTTTGATTCTGATTGTTTCATAAGATAGGGCTAGGAGGGGGATTTAAAACTTCTACACAGAATCGTGAAATTCATTATCTATGGTAATTTATGCAAATTTATTCGAAATCACAAAAAATGCTTCTTCTCCTTCATTTCTCGACCGATTTTGATTTGGTTTGCTTTATCTGGTAGAGCTAACTTTGGTACACTAAACTTCTACACAGAATTTTGAAATTTTTCTCCATTCATTAATTATGGTAATTTTTAATTTTTTAATTTTTTAATTTTTTTAATTTTTTAATTTTTTTAATTTTTTAATTTTTATTTTTGTAATTAATTTTTTTAAATTAAATTCCCATGTCCCTTCCGGGGCGTCAAATTTATATTTTTTTTCACTCTAATTTTTTTATTTTTTATTTTTATGTCCCTTCCAGCACATACAATTTTTATTTTTTGACCAGTTGAAAAGTGTACCACATGAAATTTGCGATATTTGATGTTGCGAGATGGCGGATGAGCGCTACGTCATTGACGTTCTGGTTTTTTGTTGCTGTTTTTGCAGGTAATTGTTCTCGTATAAGTAAAATAAGAGATAGTCTAGAATCGTAACAATCTTACATTTTCGTTCCTTTTCGGCACTTTTTAAGAGTGCAACTTGAAAAATGCAAGGACAAGGCAGTTGAGTTGGCCTGTCTCGCAGCGCGGGACCTGCCTGCGCTGCCGAAGCTATGGCAGACCTTCTAGTGCGTGTTCGTTCTGTATCATTCATTGGCAGGTTTTTTTTATCGGAATACCGGATTCCGACCGGCACAACACCGGCGGATTCCGGAACAAAAAAATTCCGACATGACTCAGGCTTAGTTTACATATTTGGCTCTAATGAGATATTTTACAGAGCTCACAAAATTCCTGACGTTGGAAATGAAATTTAATGAAACAAATATTTGCTGGCAACACAACTGTATAAATTGTTGTGTGTATTCACAAGTATTCAATTTATAAATGTGCCATTTAAAATGTAATTTATAGAAGTATAAAATAATATAGCACTTGACAATTTCTGCAGCAAACATAATTGATCTCACTTCAGTTCTTTTTCCAATCCTAGAGTCAGTCCTAGGGCATTGATTGTGCACCAGAGAGGTGGGACCGTGGGAGGACTGGTGCAATAAACCAGCAATCATCTGACTTAGTGCAACTAATGGGGGGGTTGGGCAGGGGGCATCCTTAAGAATACAATAACTGGGGAAGGGGGTCCATTAGTAAGTATGATATAATTAGTGCATTTTGTTATTTGTTCACATCAAATTGTCTCACATCAGAGTTCTAGTCAGCTTATTCTGTTTAGTCAAGTGGGAGTCTGTCCAGTAAACCAAAGGCATGTTCTCCAAGACAGAATTTCTGCAAGACTAAGGATTTATGAGAGCATATGTCTGTATGATAAACATGCATTAAACATCATTTGAAATCAGGGAATCAGGGAATTAATCCCTGACCCTACCAACACTTATTTATTCATAGGTCTATAGAGCGGCTACTTTGGAAGACAATGAGACACTTGAGAGCGGCAATCTGCTCCTGAAAAGGGGGTCTTCAAAGCGGTACATTACATACCCAATTGACAATATACATGAGTGCCCTCCGCCCTTCCCCCCGGGCTTTAGTCTTGCTGGCCTACAATGTCACAGGCCTTGGTCTTACTGGCCTATAATGTCACAGGCCTTTGGTCTTGCTGGCCTACAATGTCAGGTCTTTGGTCTGGTTGGCCTACAATGTCACAGGTCTTTGGTCTTTGGAAGGGTATGTCCACTATGCAAGAACTTTACTTGACATAAAATATGTAACAAAGATGAACATCGAATGGTCTTTTACCAGAGTTCTTGTCTGGAATGCTGCTTTGGACTGCATACAAGTGCTCATGAATAGATCTGTCTTTAGGGTGATTCTCATCTGTGAGAGGTACATGTACATGGTGTGACTGATTGTTATTTCCTTGCCAGCCAGGGCAGGGCAAGTCCACAATGACTCAGACCAGCATGACCCGGCAGCAGGAAGCTGGCTCACTCAAATACAGGCCCAAACCAGACTTACAACGTCATCCAATAGTCCCACAGTACCCACCGGCATGTTATTTTTATTCCTAGGCCGGAGAGACGAGGCCATGCCAAAAATAAATAGGAGGCACCCATTTCTAACTTAATACGGCTTAAACTTAAAGGGACTTAGTAACATTGTCCAAATCCTCAAAATAAAATTGTAATTCTAGCGGTTCCTTTATACCTTGTTGTATTCGTATTAACAATAAAATCATGGGACAGCTTTCGGTTTTTCAAATTTCCCTTTCATTACAAAGATATGTATGATTGAAGTATTTAGACAAGAAAATCTCCGGGCGAGATTTTCATCCCTGTACAAAGTGAATGCAGTGAGTTGGTGAATATCACCCAATATCACTTTGCATTTTCGCTCATTACTTGGCCATACATTGTCCATTTGACCTGAAATTTTCACACAATACCCTGAGGACATATGAGATAACAACAGTATACATTGCATCAACCATTCATCAGTTTTTGCACATCTCAACAAAGTTACTAGATCCCTTTAATACATACTCTAGCTGTATGTATTGTAACAAAATTTATTGGTATTTGAGAAATAGTGTTGCATTCAATGGGGCTGTGACGCCAAACTAAAGTGCAAGAAGGACAGGCATGAAATGTCGTTGTTTGATTTGGGATTTGGCATGCCAAAAGTTGAAGACTCGATGAGTTCTGCATTGTTGATTTAAAGTTAAACTGATCAATTTTGTTGCACTACAACATGGCTCGACACTAGCGCTTGCCCTATTGACCAGGGCAAGTATATATTGATATCGGGCAAGTAGAATTTCATAAATTGCCTAGTTTGGTTGCCCGATCGGGCAACTAACATTTCTGTTCAAAGAGAGAAAAAATGTAATTTCTTCCTGCCTTTTCTGGGTAAATCTAGAAACATGAGAGAATTTTTGTAAATTATATGTGAATTTTCACTTCTTATTTATTATTTGCATTCAGCTTTTTAATATGAATCCAGATATAATATGAATATTATAAGTTTCAAATTACCCTTATTTTTCACAAAATATGTCTAGATTTTGGGCAAAAATGGCAAAATATCAAAAAAGCAAATCTGGTTTCAGAAAGTTCAAGTCATGCATTATCAACCATCATAAGAAAACAAAATCCACAACAAACTTAATTTTGTTAGTTTTGGTAGACATTTTCATGGAATTGCTAAAAAGGGATATTGAATGTTGAGGTATTATTAGATGTGTGCTTGTCTAGTTGTCTTCCAACAAGGAGGTCATGAGTTCAATACACAAGACTGATGCACAGACATTCATCCCCTTCAGCAAGCTATTACATTCTCTCATAAAATCTGCTTACTCGGAGTACCAATAGATACCTGGGCCCAGTTGCAGAAAGAGATACAATCGATTGTAAGTTACGATTGATCGTAAGTCAGAAAATTTACGCGTTTCAACCAATCAGATTTGCGCATCTAGAACACGTGATCTGACTTACGATTAATTGCAACTTACAATCGATTGTATCTCTTTCTGCAACGGGGCCCTGGTCATATATAAATTAGTCTGTGCGATACTATATTGTTGCTATTGATAAGTTTGCTCCCCAAAGAGTTTAGATGGTGCAGAAGATCAATTTGGTATTGAGAACAGCATCAATAATGACCAGGGTAATAAAAACAAGTTCTACATTTATAGGGAATTGTTTGGTCAGTCTGATGTTTGCTATAAATAATGATGTAAATTTAAGTGTAATATTAACTTGTTCATACATAATCACAAGCTTTCTTATATAAAGAACCCCCTTCTGAAGTTTTGAATTTTGATATAGCTTTTTATTTTATTTTAAAGAAGAACAAAAACAACAACAATTTACAAGATATATAGAAAACATAAATTATGTACTGTACATCCTGGGAAAATGTATACCAACACAATGCATTAAAGCATAAATTATCTAATCCAGTGAAATGTTCTGATGACATACAAAGAACAGAAAACAATTATCGAAAAATATTATTGCGTGTAACAGATCCAAAAATAGAAAGATTGAAGGCTAAAGCAGTTACATTGTACTTCAAATACATTCTGTCTCGATAAATCCATTGGTACTCATCTCTCCTTCTGATTGCCATTGTAATGTACACAAGTACCTAATGACATCCTGTTTGTAAGAGGCATATATCGGGGAAAACAAGACATGAAACTATAGACTGCTTAATAAGATAGAAAGTGATTTTTATTTTGTAACTCGCGTAAATGTAAGTTATTTTCAGTTCAATTGTGGTTGTGTTTTTCCCCCTATGTCACATCCTCAAGAAATGTTATGAATACATTTTAATGCATACCATTAAATCTCTCTTTTCTCCTTTTCACTCTCTCTGGCTATTTATAACTGGATATGAACAAGTATCTCATAAAAAACACATTGCCCTTTGGAAAATTGCTTATTATAAATTATGTTATCAGGGCAGTGGATAAAAACATGTTTGGTTGGGGGCTATTTGACGAGCTTGCTTGTCTTAAAATAGCACATTGAAATGTATTTTACATATTACACCAAGAGAAATTAAAGGAGCTGTGTGATCATTTTCGGGGGCTCTTTGCAGTAATTTGGGGGCTAAATTGCTAATTTTCTCCATATACAATTATGTGTGAATCGATGATTCATCCGTCCTACACATTGCACATTACAACAACATTAACTGTTTTTAGCCCATCCGGCCCGAAGGGCCCGATGAGCTTATGCCATGGTGTGGCGTCCGTCGTCCGTTCGTCCGTCCATCCGTCCGTCCGTCATTCCGTCCGTCCACAGTTTTCAAAATGCTTCTTATTCGTTATTTTTCAACCGATTTTGATTCTGATTGTTTCATAAGATAGGGCTAGGAGGGGGATTTAAAACTTCTACACAGAATCGTGAAATTCATTATCTATGGTAATTTATGCAAATTTATTCGAAATCACAAAAAATGCTTCTTCTCCTTCATTTCTTGACCGATTTTGATTTGGTTTGCTTTATCTGGTAGAGCTAAGTTTGGTACACTAAACTTCTACACAGAATTTTGAAATTTGTCTCCATTAATTCATTATGGTAATTTTTTTTAAATTTATTTATTTATTTTTTTAAAATTATTATTATTATGATTTTTTTTTTTATTTATTGATTTTTTTTTTTATTGATTTTTTTTTTTACATTTAAAAAAATTATTATTATTTTTTTTTTTTCCATGTCCCTTCCGGGGCATCAAATTTATATTTTGTTCACTCTAATTTTTTTAAATTTTATTTTTATGTCCCTTCCAGGGCATCAAATTTTTATTTTTTGACCAGTTGAAAAGTGTACCACATGAAATTTGCGATTTTTGATGTTGCGAGATGCCGGATGAGCGCTACGTCATTGACGTTCTGGTTATGATAATATTGTGTAAAGGATGGGCCATGAGAGCAAGGATGAAGCCCTGGCTTAGGTCCTGTCCCACTTTCCACTACTGTAGCCAAACAGGACCAAGGCCAAGACAAGAGTACCCATAGCTTATCCCAGTCGTGAGCTGTTTTACACTGTTAGATAAACTACATAACAATTTATATTTTATGTTCTTTGTCCATTAGTTTTTGTGCAAGGGTTGAACCATGTGAGCAAGAATGAAGCCCTAGTCCAGGTCCTGTCCCACCTTCAACTATTGCAGCCAAACAGGACCAAGGCCAAGACAATAGAAAACCAAAGCTTATTCTAGCTAAACTATAGTATAATTGAAATCTTATGTTTTTTTTTCTCTATTAGATTTTGTGCGAGGGTTGACCCATGAGAGTAAGGATGAAGCCCTGGCCCAGGTCCTGTCCCACCTTCCACTACTGCAGCCCAGCAGCACCGAGGCCAAGACAGAGTACCTCAAGCTTATCCCAGAACTACTGGCATACACGCAGGTACATGATGTCCAATATTGTCAATCATTGGATGATACAAATGTTGTCATAATGTTGATTACTTCAATCCATTCAATCTAGTATGTGAACTTTGGCTTTAAAAAAAAGAAAGACTTTTTTTGTTTTTTCCAATGTCAGTTTGAAATTAAACCTTGTAAAACAGTATGAATTTACTTGTAAATAAAGGGAAAGTATCAGTAATTTCTATTGAATGTATGACCAACTTTGAGCAGGATTACCATTTATTCATGATCTATCCACCTGATGAATATCAAGAATATGATGTTGAATGTATTGAATAATTTTCAGAATATTAAGAATTGAATGTGACTACTTCATTCATGTCAAACTATTCTGTAAGATAATGGTAATTTATCATTGCTTGATGACAAATAAGGTATCAATCGATAAATTGGCATTGCATTGATTTTAAAAGGCAGTGACGACTTTTGCAAGTTGCATTGTATTGTATGGAATATCATTGGAATGCACTTATTTGAATGTGGTTACTTTGGTTTGCAGGAGAAAGGCGTTCTCCTGGAGGAGGCCCACCAGCTGTACACCTACCTGGTCATCCACCCCGCCCTCAGCTGCGAGGAGCATCTCCCCCGCACCAAGTGGATCAGTCAGTTTGAGGAACAACCCTCCTTCTCCTCCTCCTCAGGGGGCTACTCAACCTCCCTCTCATCAGACCACCTCGTGTCCCCGTTCCTCAAGGCCTCCCCCTACGCCCCGCATCAGACATCTGAGGGGTCCTCCAGGGGCCTCCTAGGGGCGGGAGGAGTCAATGACTGGTACTCAGGGGGAGGGATAGGGGATGGAGGAGGGGGAGGACTGTTGGCAGGGTCAACAGCCTTCCACCAACCACTGACCACCACCATGTCTGCCCCACCAGCCGTCAATGTCACAGGACCGTCGTCAGGTGAGGGAAAAGTATAATATTACACTATGTTATGAGCACAGACAGATAAGATATACCCTATGTACATCTCTTTTATTCCTGAGGACAATTATTCTGCCTCTATCTTTAGTTCCTGGTTCAAGGAGCCTGATTTGTCACCTGAGGACTATTGCACTATCCTCCAAGGAGAATTGTTGGGGGGAATTTTCTGAGTGCTCTTTATTTAGACTTAAACTTACAAACCTGCTTGCACATATATTGCATATCTCCTTTAGTCTGATGAAAGAAAAAAACTTCCCATCATTTGCATCGGGTAGTTGAATGTTGTAATTAATGAAGTAGCAAATGATATAGTAGTCAGGATGTTGTGGTGGTATGCACTTTCCAAATCTCTGTCATTTCTAATCTGAGGAAAACTGTTTAATTTGTTTGTATTGCAGAGGACGGACATCATAAAGGAAAGAGGAACAGCTTCCTGGAAGAGAAGAGTGGCATGAAGGGTAAGACTCACAGTTATTTGTTGCTACATCAAATGTTTTCAAGCCTGGGTCCCTTAACATACAATATCACATCAATTGTATGATTAATTACAGGATCAAAATCAATTGTCGATCAACCAATTTTGATCATTCAATTAATCTTGAATCTTGATGTTATGGGCTCACTATAAAGGATCTCCCAAACAATGTATAAAAGGAAGTCTTTATTTACAGGTGGTCTCGAGGGGTTCATTTACTAATTGTTTGCTTACTCCTTCATAGGGAATTAAATAATGTTTTTGTGTGTGTGTTTTTTTTAACAGACAAATTGTCTTTTGCCAAAGCAAGTTTTGATAATTTCCAATTTCATTTATTTTAACTCCAAATCTGATTCAGTTTCATTGCATACAAACGATGATGTTAAAAAACAGTATCACAAATAACAAATTACAATTGACAGAATTTCATATTCAGAGAAAACAGGGAAAATTAAAATATGATATTTAATACTATAAAAGAGATGAGCAAATCATTGAATAATTATATGATTGATCTACTATAGATACAATGTAGAAGTAGGAGTAGTTGTATGATTTAAGTGAATATTCAATTGACAAACTATTGCGTCATTGCACAAGTATACAGGTCTCTTTGAGAGCCTAGATTTAATGGATACATTATTGATTGATCGACAGATGTACCTTCCTGGCTGAAGAGTCTGAGACTACACAAGTACACAGGTCTGTTTGAGAGCCTAGATTACAATGAGATGATGGGGCTCACAGAGAAGCAGCTGGAGGAAATGGTAAGATAGTAGCTTCTGCATGGATTAATCCGTTCCGTTCTAGATTTGGCAACCCCCCCCCCCCCCCCCCCCCACCATTCTAGGGCTGTAACAGGACCCATCAAGTTCCCATAGGCAATGGGCTACTAAATCATGACATAACATTACCCAAAGGGCATGAAATTGAATACAAATAATTTCAAGGCACTTTTTTTTTCAATAACCATGTTTGCCATTTTTAGACCGTGATGGCTGTGACATCAATTTTGTCATTTTATTATTAGTCAGTATTAGAGCAAAATGAGTTAACTTCAAACAATGGGTAGTTTTATTGTGAAAGTAATAAGTAGTGAATATGAAAAGAGTATAAACTTTCCAAAGAATTGATTATAAAATCAGTGCAATGATTGTGGATGAACTGTTGATTACAGCATAATGAGCTACATGTAAACGAACATAACCATAATTATTTTTAGAAAACAAGACACGAAATGCAAGACCTAATGCTGGTTCTCTTGTTATCATGACTGAATTAATCACCATCATCCATTAGGGGATCTTTATGTGAACCTTCTGGAAAAATTGCCATATGTTATCTTCAATTCACAGAGAAACTAACCACAATTGCACTATGGCGGACAATGTTTATTCTCTTGTTATCATGATTGAATCATTAACTAGGGGTTTTCCCGATATGAACCTTACAGAAAATTACAATCAAATCTTTGATGCACAAAGAAAATAACCATGATTGCCTGTATGAAATAATGCAAATCATAATGCTGATTCTCGTGTTATAAAATTTACCTCCTTAGGGGATTTTCCTATGTATGAAAGTAATTATTAATTTATCATTATTAATAAATCTTCAATGCAATTTTCCCCCCTTTTAGGATGTAACAAAAGGTGCAAGGAATAAGATTCTGCTGAGCATCTTGAAATTAAAGGAGAGACAACCTGTTATCAGAACTCTAGAAAAGGTAAGAAAAAAATTTGTTTAAATTGTTTTTATATAAGATGCAAAGGTGAACAATAGTCCACCAAAGCATTATTGTAGCTCTAGTGGACCAATCAAATGGTCCACCACATTTAACTTTTATATCATTAATAAAGGAAGAAATTGTATGTTCTTTCATTGTCTTTTGGGGTAATTCTATTAAAGCAAACATGGACAAAATACCAAAGTGTTCTGCAAAATAACCCCATTGGCATTGGAATTCTTCAAATATTTATGTTTTCATTTGAAATATACTGAAATACTTGCATTAGCGTTATAGATATTTGCCTGATTCAAACGACAAAGTGATTTTGGTAGTTAACACTGTGACACTTTGCTTGCTGTGACGCTGGTCATCATTTGTCTAACTTACACAGCTTTCCATTCAAGATCATTTGTTTATATTTCACATTTTCTGCTTGATCATTCAACCATTTTTATCTTTCAAGTTACAGTTTGCATCCTTCCTGCTGGTCATAACTTCCTTTATCGCTATTATTTTAGGAGTTACCCCAAACCAAATTTTAAGTCTTGCTTTCAGCCATAATATTTCATGGTAAATGTCTAGTCAACTTTGAGATCCATGGTATGACAGGGCTATCAAAATAGTGTACTTTGATGGGATGTGGTTGAATTGCTCTAAATCAGGGTTGCTTGTTGATTACACAGTCACATGACTGGGTTTAGGAATATACGGTCAAACCTGCCATAACCTGTCTGTAAATGCTGCTATCTGTGATCCCCTGAAGAGCAGTTTGCATGTAAATGAACCTTTCTATAGAGACCACTTGCTTATAAGGAGCACCATTTCTGTCCATCTTCAGTAGTCTTTATAGACATGTTTGGCTACAGGTACATTCTTATGATACACAACACAGACTGAAATAGCTATCAAGAGTGTTACTTTATTATGACATGAAAGGATGGATTGGTTCTCAGAGCGCATGGCTCATTTCCATTGTGGTTAATATTTAATTAAATAATAAACCAAGGATATAAATTAACCTAGTTTTCGTCGTTGCGGCTTGTTCAGGCAAATAGGATTTAGACATTTATGAATATAAGTTACCCCCAGTATATAATAAAGGTTGCCCCAAAGCAATGAATATAAATAACAAGTTTGTTACATTTGGTTGCCCAGTTATACAAATGAAATATGGCAGTATGTAATATTGGTAGTCCAAAGCTCATTTTTGGTGGCCCTGGGCCAGCCAGCGGGCCAAGCCAGCAGCAGGCCATTGCTAATTTAGCCCTGAATAAACACATGAATTGCTTACACTTGGCTCCCATGCTCTCAACACATGCCTAAGAAGAACAATGTAAGATATATATGTGACCTGTCTTCACAAAAAACCTAATAAAATTGCAGTATTTAAATTTCCTGATCCGCGTATTTCAGAATTCTCCACAATTCCAGCTTTCCAATGATATATAACTTGTTATACTTGTTATACTCTGTTAATAACAACAATGTATTAAAAAAGGATCAGCAATCTAGCAGTGAAATAGACAGTGCATGGACAAAGTCGACTATTTTCTCCATGTTCTCAACTTTACATTTGGTGACTTGATAAGGGGGTTAGTGGCGACAATTCGCATATGATATGAGACAAGAAAGGAAGTGAGTGACATTGTAGGCAAGGGAGCAAAGAGAAACGGAAGCAACTCATTACAACATGGCCTTCAGAGTTGGCACCTGTCAGTCATGTTCACTTAACCCTGTTGCTTCCAACCAACACAATGTCCATTGAGTTATCACAATGTACTGTTTATGTGGCATTTAGAGATTAAGAAATTATTTATTTCATTTTTCTGTTACCCATAATGCTTAATCCCCATACTAAAATCCAATGAACATGTCCATTGTTTTTGTTTTTTTATCCAAGAGTCATGTGCCAATGGCAGTGAGAGTGTTAATGCATGAAATTGTTCAGTTATGTATTTTGCTATCCATTTAAAACCTATTACAGTATTACTACTAACCGATGAAACTGATTTATCAATTATGTATGTTCCAATGGCAATGAGAGCCTTTCTTTAATCTTTCATTAAATGTTTTTAATTCTCGTGCTTCCAACTTACAAGAAAGTTCAGTGTGTTCTGAGTACTAAGTCATATCTGAAATCCTAAGAGAGTGTTTTATTAACTGTAATAATGAAAGATAATTACAGTGATGTTCCATGTCTAGGTTCTTGCTAATGAGGATGCATTGTTAGCGAGCTACATTGATTAATTTCCTACTTGGGAGAAAAGGGGAAGTTCTTGGTAAGGATAATAAACATTTGGATGAGTGCCACTTTCCATTGTGTCTTACTGCAGTCATTATATTCTGCATGGAAAGTCTGTCTATATTTATAGGCATTAGAAATGGAAAGTTATCTTGAAGTTTTCACTGTCATGTCGTTTTAGGGAGAAATTGTATGTGGGAATAATCCCTTGGAGAAGAAAACATTTTCAAGTATGTGGTACATTTCTATGAAGTATGTGGTACATTTCTATGAAGTTATATTTACGCAATCAAGTCAAGTATTACGACATACTAAATGTACATGTAGATATTTTGTATTCAAGTAAAGCCCTAGACATGTCAACTCGTGTGTTGTTTTCTTGTGACTCAAGCTTCCTTCTGCATTTCATGGGAATACAACTGGGTACAAGTTGATTGTTGTCTCCAGTCTCTACATACATGTTGAGTGTAGCCGCTCATTGCCATGGGAACATAGTTACGTAATGAACAATTCTAAGCAAAGCGTCATGGTGTTACCCCAAAATTCACCCTTTTTAAATAAAGAATCCTTCCAGTATTTGTGTGGTAACTGCAACCATTTTAGTACAAATAACAATGAGAACATAAATATTTTATGGATTAAATATGCCGAAAGGGTTTATTTTGTGGTAACATTGTGACATTTTGTCCTCATTTGCTCAGAATTGCCCTGATGTAATTTCTTGCTGTTGGCTATCAGCAAAACATGCAGTTTAGGCCTACTAAGATACATGAACTTCCAGGACTATGTACTGTGTACATGGGTGTACTGGGTGAATGTATCAAACTAAGTTTGTATTCATATAATTCAAAATGTATGGTAACTTGCTTTCATTCTGAAATGTCAATTGTTCAAGCAAAATATAGCTGAAAAGTGTAAAATGTTGTGGGGATAATAGTGTTGCATAGTTTAGCCTTAGTTTGATGTATTTTAGGAATATTTTCAGAAGCGCTTTTCAGAATTTGGTATAAAATCTTGCTGTACACCAACCCTCGAAATTAACTTTTTTTGCTGGTGGCCCGGTCGGGCCAGTAATTTTTCCAATTTTGGTGGCCCGAAACCAAAATCTACTGGCCCGAAAAAAATAAGGAAAATCAAAAGTAAAATTAAAACAATAACCATATTCATAGTTTCAGGGTACTGGGCAATGTTTAGCCTCATTTGTTATTCCAATGCTCGAAATTATCTTTTTTTCTGGTGGCCCGAAAATAAAATTTACAAACAAAGAAAAACAATGGTCATGACTACTTGGTCATTAATTGGTAAATTATGGAAGTTATGTGTTAAAATTACCACCATCATTAAAGAAATCCATCACTGAATAAACAAAACGAAAGCTAGAATCGAGCAGTTTCATCTAAGAGTCATCAACTGATGAAACTAAGCTCTTTTCCATGTACGATTTTGTTATTTTATGGTCCATAAAATCTCCAACACAAAAAAACACACATGGGACTGAGCATAGCTAAAATAACTTTTCAAATCGGGAAATGAAATCACTTAAATCTTTGTTATTTTACAAGCTAAAATAATTCCAAGTAGTCACAAGTCTCTACCTTGTAAAAATGATTCCTTCTAATACCTTCAAAAATATGAATAATGATCCGAAAGATGAAATTATTCCCCTTTATTGACGGTATCGCGGACGGTATCGCAAAGCAATATGAATGAATGTGAAAAGTTAGACATGTGTTTTGATAGGTCTTAGTTTATGCACACATACTCCCTCTGTGGATTGGTTGTTCTATGTTTATATTCTACATGTTGCAAAGGCTTCCAG
Source organism: Echinarachnius parma (assembly GCA_037951105.1). Lineage (NCBI taxonomy): Eukaryota > Metazoa > Echinodermata > Echinoidea > Clypeasteroida > Echinarachniidae > Echinarachnius > Echinarachnius parma. The sequence continues at coordinate 103,249 of JBAMJV010003962.1, read as the reverse complement.
GGGGTGTGTGGGAAATTAAGAAAACAGCATAAGCATGCTTTTACTTTTAGTCATTACACACCTCTGGAAGTTGTTTAATTTTACCATGATTAATCATGCAAGAAGTAGATAATTCAAGGGAGAGTGTTCATATGAGGAAATAGCACATATTTGTAGGCATAAATAAGGATTAATTCAACTAGCGCAAGTGCGCTTGCGACTTTTTATGTCCGTCCTTTTCATTTCTTGCAAATATTTAAATCACAATTAAAGTGTTTTTAAGAGGTGTCAAACTTGAGATTCATATTCCTTGATGTTGTCTTCTTATGGTTTAAACATTTGGTGGCCCGATCGGGCCACCAAACTTTGGCATTTTCATGTTTTTACTGGCCCGACCGCAACTTTTACTGGCCCCGGGCCATCGGGCCTACGCCAATTTCGAGCGTTGTGTACACGATTGAGATGCTTTACATAATTTGTAAGTGTGTATGTTAGTATCATGCAATTTTTATGGCTCACCCTGCCATGGTTGGCTATCATGCTTTGAAATGAAGAGAATCCATGCTGTACTTTTTCAATTATATCCACCAAAAATGAAAGAGTTTTAAATAACATCTAATATTTACAGAAATTCTTTTAAAATCAACCGACTTATGGATGGTGAAATATCAGAATTCAGAATAGTAAAACATGAATATTCATGCCAGTTAGAAAGATAACAATTATAATATTACCATTTTACACATTTCTAGCAAAATCTATGGTATTTATATTGGGCAAAGGCAACATGCAGTAGTGAAGCGAGTGAGTTGAATACTGAATGAAAAATCATAGAGCACGTGTGAATTGTGTCTCATAGACTAATTGAGATCTGCCACTGTTTATGTTTGAAGAAAGGTTATGTAGCCAGATAACATTTTTCCTTTTAGAGAGGATAAAAGATTTAACTTATGGAGCTTATTAGTATAGTTACTATAGAAACAGTACTGATTAAAAAAAAGCCAATCAGCTGATTGCTCAGTATACAATTAATGGAAATATTCATTAAAATATGTTACATATAGTCTGATATCTAATCTACTTTGAAAACGAATAGATAAATTTGCTTATTTGGTTTGTTATGATTATCAATATATCTCATAGATCTGTAGATATTGGTGATTTTAAGGCAGGGCTCGACACTAACACTTGCCCTGTTGCCCGGGGCAAGTCAAAATTGATGTCGGGCAAGTAAAATTTCATATGAAAATGGCCTAGTTTTGTTGCCCAACTGGGCAACTAATTTCTTGGTCAACTAGGAGAGACTAAACTCTTTAACATGTAGATCTCATCTAGAAGTAAGCGGGCAAGTAAGTTTTCTGTTCGGGGCAAGTAAAAAGTGAAAAGTTATGGTTTCTTCTTGCCTGAATGGGCCAGTACAGAAAAAAGTGTGGGGGCTGGACAGCAAAATGTGTAATACTGAACTGTTTTTGTGTAACCTTGAAATGACACAGCGTTTATTTGTCTATTCTGTCTATGTTATGGATTAAAGTCATAACACTGTATGTAGAATTTAGAAAAGGGAAGTTTGGGAAATAAAATGCAGAGGAAAAGTCCCTTCATATGAAGTGTGTTGCAATACTCTTCTTTTGTGTTCCATTGGGCTTTAACAAGTTTTGTGAAGGCATGTTAATCACAACAAACTTTGGCATCTTGTTTGCTCATAGAATCAAACATAAGAGAGAAACAAAATTTATGTCAGCTTACATTTTGTGCTGGGCATTGTCAATGAGTGATACGTTGCGTTTATTCTGGCACATGGCTGCACATTATCTCACACTTGCTACAGTGGTTCCTGTATTTGCCAAATGACATAATTTGATGTATGACATCATTCTATTAAATTGGCAAAATAATGAAAACAAGACTTGATTTTGGTATGACATGCAACTTTCATAGACCTCAGCCAATGTATTGTATAGACCAGTAGCCCATTTCATAAAACTGTTGCAATTGTTGCAAGTGTCCAATTATTGTAACTACCATGGTAACAGCTGTAATGCTCCATGCTGATTGGCTGTTGACCAAATAGTAACAATAATTGGACACTTACAACAATTGAAGTGTTTTATTAAATGGGCTACAGTTCTGAAGGGGTAAAATTGATTTTTGTTGTTAAGGTTTTTAGTTTTAATTTTAGTTTCCATTATATTTTCTGGAAAATGAATTAATAAATTTAATCTTGTGGCAAGTTATGCTTTGCAGTCTAGTTAATACGGTAGCTTTCGCTGATTAAAAGATCCTATCCAAAGAAGTGTTTTAATGAAGTACGCTGTTAACTGATTGTTACTTTATCACATACTGAAGTTATCTCCAGTTGTTAGTAAATGGAACAAATATAGAATGAATAAAGTTTTAATGATTTAGTATGTAAAATCAACCAGTTAATGATCATTGAATTGTTAAAACTGGTCATTGACACATTTTTTTGTAAACTCCAGGCTTTAATGGCAATTTGTCACTAGGCAACAATGCTTGCAAAACATTAGTAAACAATATTAACAAGGCTTGAATTCTAAATTTGGCTTTGTTTAGGTCACTTTTTTGAGGACGTCTGTTTCCTGAACTTGTTCTTCCCACCCTCCGTGATATGTCTTATCTCTCTCCCCTCCCCGTCTCTGTCTTGCCTTTTCTCACTCCCACTCTCTCCTATGGCTTTCCCACTCACATTATTACCCTCTCTCTTATTTTTCTCCAGGGCTCTGTTCCTTCATCGGTCTCCCCATATCTCTCCCTTTGCCACTCCCACTTACTATCACTTACCCCCCCCCCCTCTAATAACTCTCCCTTTACCACTCATTCTCCCCTCTTGTATTCCCCCCCCCCCCGTCTTACCGTCTCTCCTTTTACCACTCCCACTCTAATCCCTTCTCTTATTTTATATTTCCATTTGTCTGTCTCCCCTTGTCTCCCCCCTCTCTCCCTTCACCACTCATTCTTGCCCTCTTTTATTTCCCCTCCTCCTGTCTTACTCTCTCCCTTTCCCACTCCCACTTTCATCCTTTCTCTTATATATTTCAATTTGTCTGTCTTCCTCTGTCACACCCTTCCCCACTCTCTCCCCTTCTTCTCTCATTCTCACCCTACTCATTCCACTCTCTCCATTGATTACCTCACTTTCTATCTCTTAAGTAATCTCTCTCTCTTAATTTCTGTTTCTGTGTGTGTGTTACCAGTTGACATGCTTTTACTTTCCTCTATACCTTTTTATGTTGAGACCCTCAAATTGCTAGTTATTTTCTACACATATTTCTTTTCACACGTTCTGTATAGTTTATCTACATTTTTTTTTATTGCACTAGTACAATTAGCTAGATTGTGTTATGATGTTGTTTATGTCTATAGATGTATAGATGTCCTTATTTCTCCCAGTGTTAATTAGTTTCACCACTGAAGTAATGTGGTTTGCCCGACTTGCGTGTGGAGTGATAACATTCTGCAACGCTCGTTTGCAGTGCACCCGTTTCCCTGTGAACTTCTCTATTGATTTTCAAGAAGAAACCCCAGTTATTTATGCAATGAAATGAAAATAGATAATTTACTCTGACGTCATGATGCAGGGCAACATGAGAGAGCTGAAAAACAAGATTGGTTCACGGAGGTTCTATCTAATGATCAACTAGAGAGTCAGCATTTATTTGCCCCTGGTGTTACTGAAATAAGGTTGCCAGAACAGTGCCAGAATCTTTAAGATTTGTACATTTATACAACTACTACAATGCAACTTTGCAGCTAGTTAGTCTTGAAACCATATCATGAAGCATTACATTGAAGATCAGTCAATAATAGAATGTTTACAATGTTATTTTTGTGTGATCAATCTGCTAGAACTGTTCTGTGAATATTACCACACTCCTGCAGTTGTGTTGAACAAAAGAAATATTGAAAGGTCATTTTTTTCCAGGACAAACACTTCAATGAATCAATTTTCCCTGAGGTTGCTTGTAAGCCATTAATGTTCAGATGATATCAATTTCCCCCTTTTTGTCCCATTTTTGCCTCGCATTTGAAAGTCACCAATAGTACACAACAAATCTGCATACCTCAATGTCTTTAAGAACATCTTCAAAATTTGCAGAAATTACTAGTACACGGTATTGATTTTTTTTCAAATTTTGTCTTTCTTTTGCCTCACACATGGCAGGAAATAATGTCCACGGGGAGCAAAAAGAATCTGCGAAATGGCATCAACAACATCAACAACATCATACAAATTTGCTCATAATTACAGTATGATAGTAATTTATCTTTGTTCGTCTCACTATCGCTTCACCCATGGTAGGAGATATGGTCCACATGGAGCGCATAGAAATAAACATGAATAGCTAGTACATGTATATGAATTTCCAGTATGATATTAATCAATTTGTTTGTCTCTTTTACTTCATCCATGGCAGGAAATAATGTCCGCGGGGAGTGCAAAGAATCTGCGAAACGCCCTCAACGACATCAAGAACATCATCAACACACCGATCCAGGCTATGAAGGAGCTGAAATCCAGTGGGATAGGCAGTGGTGGGAGCAGTAAGCAGGGGAAGGGGGAGGAGAGTGGGCCCAACCCAGCAGGAGTGGTGGGGGACATGCGCCCCGACTCCAGCCTCTCTTCCTCCTCCGTCTCGGACCAGGAGCAGGGCTCCATGCCTGTCCAGGAGGGAGATCTACCTGGACAAATCACACGATTCATGGGAAAGAGTAAGTAGCTCTAGCCGAGTCTTGAGACGGCCGTGTGTTTTGAACTGTTTTGAACTGGGCCAGTAAACATTACATGTGCATTTTTCTGCAAATTTCACAGTTGTGGGTTCAGGGAAGGATATTTGCGATATTTTATGTATACATACATGTACATATTCTAAAAGGAAATTGTTTAAGGATTTCAAAAATGCAGTTGCAAGTGAAGCTAATATCTTTAGAAATAGTTAATGATAATAAAACATGAATTTTCTGGAAATATTGATATAAATTTGATGAAATAGGGAAAATCGCTTGAAAATGAATTTGTAATATGAACCTATAGCCTATTGACTTCTCAATGACCATACAGGTATGTCCTACCAAGTTTATAGCCAACAGTTTGAATAGTGAGCATACTAATGCAACATGTTACTATTACAACAAGTTTGCATTGAATTGTACACAATTAGTCTTATAAATTGTCCTTTAAAGGGGACCACCAGGTAAAGAACAACACATAAACTGATTACTCTGTGCTAGTAGGTTGGTAAGTACTAAAAGGCAAGTACACAAACAACATGTTACTTGTGATTAGTTGTCGGTTAAATCCTATTAAATTTCCTTCAAATTGATACCAAATATTACTATGTAGACCATATATATTTACAATTTGGCTCTTGTTTCAAGTTTTATGCTCCCTGCACAAATGTAACCGATACCACTTATTTACTGCTTAAGTTCAAAACACACGGCCAGACATAACATAGGGCTCTCAGATTATTTGTATAAGGTGACGAAAAGACTTCAAATCATTGCTCTAGCTTATATGAACCTTTTAGCTATGATAAAAGGGTATGATATTTTGGGTAGAATTTTATTATGCCTTTGCTTTAATAGCATGTGTAAATGTTGATACCTCTGAGGTTATGTATACATGCATCTGCAGTTTGATGAGCAATAATCACCTGAGGGATAACACAAAACTGTAAAGGTGATAGATCAAACATTTTCACACAATCCACTAACTACAATTGACTAGACATTTTAAAACATTTCAAACCTTTTTTCGTTATCATTGAAGTAACGGTTCAATATTCCCAGGTTTAAATCTCTTTGGGCTATTTTTTCACCCAAGAAAAAATTAGTGATACGCAAGAATCAGCTGAAGGATGACTGCAAAAGGGGCTGCACAATTATTGGTTGAGATTTATGACATGTTCATCCTTATTCTTATTTCCCTCTTGTATCTCCCAGGGTCTTTTTAGGGCCTAGATAGTTTCCATCTGTTTTTGTAATTGGATTTTATAACGCACGTATATATGTTAAGTCTCTAGGATGAACATCTTCAACACAAAAGTAGTATCATTACGTTTGGTTCAGTTTAATGGCGCATGCATCCCCTGTGTACATCCCTTTTTAACTCCTGGTTTATATCTAGACACCTACTTTTGTTTTATTTGTTCAGTATTTTACTCCCAGTTCAAATTTGTCTGATGTAAACTTTACCATTAGATGAGAAAGTATCATCTGAGGATGAGCATGTATATGATGATTATTAAAGATTTATGATGTGCGCATCACCAAATTGGTCTTTTTCCCCTCTTTTAATGAGTTTGTTTTGAGAATTTTGTTGTCATATTGTATTCAAAACTGGAGTTTGTTACTCTCGGTGTATAAAGTCCCTGGGATTTGCATCTTAGCAGCAAAAGTGGCGCCATGAGAATTGGCTGAAATTTATATCGTGTTCATTCCCACCCCCTTTCCTGGATGACACCCAAGGGGCGATTCAAGACAAGATTCATAGTGGATGATTTCTTTTTGTCATCACTATTTAGATTTTTTTCCAACTTGAATTATCAGAAGTAAATTGTCAAGAGGCGGCTTCCCTGGAAGAACATTTAATGTCTACTAGATAGTTAGCAGTGTGGAAAGGATTGATTACCCACTCTGGGCTTTTTAAATCAATGTTTTGTGAAAAAGCATTGATCAAAAGAAAGACAACATATCCCAATTAACCTACATGTAGATTCTAAAAAGGGTATTTTTTAGGAGTATACATGTATGCTGCTTTGGTTTAGATCAATATTTGTATAAAGATATCATACTTCTTTTTAGATTCGATGCAAACTGGCAGGGAATCTTTTTGGTACCCTGATTTTTAATGAATACGTGACCTAATCTTGTCTTAATCTGTGTATTGCAAAAGTTGTTGATAGCACTGAATGAGTTAGATTGGCTACATCCTGCCACAATGCACAGCTCTATAATGAGCATAGACTCTAATCTCATCAACAACATAACCTTTGCAATCACCCTGCCTCCAAATAGAAGACACAGAGCTCCAGCTAAATTAATTATCATTTCAGATCTGTCTGTAATGTTGATTTATAATTAGCACAAAAAAAATGATTTTCCAGTTGGCATAGTAATGAATTAAATATTTCCTTTCAAAATGAATAATCAGGATTTCTTATTATATATGCTCCTGAAAGTCATCAGATAATCAATTTAAAGGTTGCTCTGTGAGCAAAAAAATGTTATTAGAAACCTGTTAATGAAAAATCTTAGTGAACACAGTCATTAATGATTTTATGTTATTTTGTATTTTATATTTTATTTTGTAGTAAACTACAGTAACAAATTTACGATTACTTTTAATAGTGAATAGAGTAATCTGGAATTTGATGTTATTTTATGGTAGATTTTATGGATTTAGATTACCAGGTTTTGGTACATTGATTTGTTTTTTGGACTTAAGTAAGGTTGTGGGGTGAATAGGTGAACATGAGCTACACATTATTGCTTGGAGCTAATATTACTTGGGAGCACTGTAATTTGGAAACAAAATTAATAAATATGGGCAATAAAATTATTTGTTGATGATATTAATCATGTTATTGCAATTATCTATTCCTTGAGACTAACGAACAGAAAGTAGCGATAGGACATGTTGTAGGATCCATGTCTCTCATAATTGGCCAATATGCAGTCCTCAGCACAAATCTTGATTGCGTGTACAGTGTACAGCGCTAGTGTCCAGCCAGTGGTTGTGTGGGGAACCATATATAGACTGCCATGGGATCCTTGCCAGGGATGCTTGGATGTGATCTATTAGGCCACATCAAATTAAATTACGTAGACGCAAGAAAAAAATAAAGCAGTCACTTCTTCCCCCCATGACACTGTGTAATCTCAGTGTCACATGTAGTCCAAGGAAAATATGAGGAGCTGATAAAATAAGTTGGACGGGGCAGCATTTTGGCACTGATTTACATATCGTTGTGTGAGAGTGAGAATGGCATTAAAGGGATAGTTGAGTTCTGGTAATGAGAGTACAGTTTTGGTGAAACTGAATTTTAGTAACCAAAAACTGCATCATTACATTACAAACTAATAGTTATAACTAGAAAGGAACACAAAATTACAAATGATGTAGTAAAGATCATGTTATCATTCAAAAAGAGCCGTTAAAATGTAAGAGGGCTCTCTCTAAACACTCATCGGTTTCAACCATTTTGTATAAAATATTGTGCATGTGATGTTTTGATGAAATAGTGATTAGATAGAGAAATAACCAACAACTATTTAAATACCTATTTTGTAACTTTTTGAAAAGAGGAAGCATTTTTTTGAATTTGTAATGGCTGGTTCAAAATTCTCTAATAAACCTGGGGCCCCAGCTTTATTACAAATTGTTATATTTATGGATATTTCAGCCGTCTCTGAACCGATGTTGATCAAACAAAGATGATTTTATACTATCCTGAATTTATGCTGAATTGAGTTCTGCATACCAACTTGACCTTGTAGGTTGGAGCCTTCTGTATGTAAAGCCAAGTTGTCAAATAATTATTATTTTTAATTTGGGGAATATTGTAACAAATAAAGCAGTAGACTCTATTAAAGTGTGTTTCTACAAGGCGCCCCTAATTTGAACATGATTATCTGAGAATTAAAAGTGTGAGTTAGTCCCCTTCCCCTTCTCTACTGATGATATCAGGGTTAATGATGATGTTTCCTCCGGTCTTGCTGTGCCTCCAGTCATTTCAGTTTTGGGGTTTGAAGAGCTACACATACAAACACACTGCTTCCTGTACTTCTACAGTGAGCTTCATGTCTATTTATATGTCTCTAACGCATGATTGTATGGGGCGACTTTGGCATGCATGGTAGGATGATGTAGAAGTTATTTTGTCTTTAAGTGCTATCATTTATATCTTAATGTTTCAGTTTCTATCTTGTTCTTTACATGAATAAAGCATTACAACAAAAGGCATTTTACATGTGTTGAAATGGAAATCCCCTACCAGATTTACATGTAGTTCCTTATAGCCAAACTGCTCCAAAGTTTGTTTTTGTGTGAGAAAATTGATAAGCTTCTCTTAAAATGATCCATTATCTTATAGTCAAATGCAGACAAAATGTCTTGAAGCTTCCACATTTCTCTTTACCTTGTTGATAACTTGATAGGCTGTAAGGCTATAAGAATGTTTTTTCTTTCTTTCTAATGTCTCCCTAATTACAGAGGTATTTATGATGTATTTATGATGCCGAAATCCACAAAACTTACTTAGAACTCTAGCATTTCTCACATACCTCGTATTTGTATTACCAATACAAGCATGGAACAGGTTTTGGTTTCCACGTTTCTCTTTCCTTAAAAAGATATTTATAATTGAAAGGTTTGGTTTTTTGACATTATCCACTGGATAATTTAAACTGTAGAAAGTCAGTGCAATGAGTAAGCAAATATCAGTTTGCATTTTTGCTCATTACTCTTTCATATGACATTCATTTACCTTGAAATGTTCACACATCACTCAGTGGACATATCAGATAATTACAGAAATACACATTATATCACCCCTTCTTCAATTTTGCACATGTCAACAAAGTTACTAGATCCCTTTAAATCCTTCCAAAATCAATAGGCAGTAGGTGATAAATCTGACATAAATGTTCACCTTTTTGCAAGGTAAATAGTGACCCTTTTCTAAGAAACTATCACACATCATTCACAAGAATCTTGTATGGTATTGGTATACAATTGAAGTCTCAAATATCACTTTCAGAAAAACTCATGACGTTAATGGATCATTTCAATTCTTCTCTTAAAGGCCTGTTATGATATCTATCCATTGGCTCATATTATGGTCATTTAGTGTACACTTAAAGGGGAAGGAAGCGCTGGAATTTTCACTTGCTGTAACTGATAAGTGCAGAATTCCGGTTACTTCTAGTCGTATATTTCCTCTTTCGTATCACTAATAGTAAAATAATCAATGTTTTTTAAACCACTATCAACTATTTTGACTGAGCACTGGCTGCCATGTTTTCCAACGGTTCAGCTGTTGGTGAATCTGCTGCTTTGTCAGTGGTTACGTAACCTGCTTTTGTTAGTGCACGCTCAGCTGCGCTCAGATGACGTTTCATACGGAACCGTTGAAAAACATGGCTGCCTCCACTGCTCTAGTCAAAACAGTTGATAGTGGTTTAAAAAACATTGATTATTTCCACTATTAGTGATACTCAAGAGGAAATATATGACTAGAAACGACAGGAATTCTGCACTTATCAGTAACAGCAAGCAAAAATTCCAGCGTTTCCTTCCCCTGCAACTTTTTTTACCGGTTCATATTTGTTTTGGTTTGAAAGACATTCATACTCTTTTCAGGGTTAGGATGAAAGAAAAATATATTCCTGTGAATGATGTCAACTCACAGAGGATCAATTTTCCTTTCTCTGTAATAATGTAGAGTGCACACAGCTCCTTGTGTCTACATAGCGCCACAAGAAGGCAATACAACAGTACCTGTAGCAGTGTAGCTACTCAACAAGAGTTGCAATCATCTGGTATTCACCCAGGAAAATAAAAAGCTGAGCTTCATAATATTCTTAATGTTAAATTCTTTTAACATATTTCTTTTATTGATATTGTTCTTTCTGTGCAGTGTGCACACAGCTCCTGATGTCCGCACGGCCCCATGAAGAGACGATAACACAGTACCTGCAACTACTGGACAAGTGCTACAGTCACGAGGCATTCACCCAGGCACAGAAGAGCAAGCTGTTATCATGGAGAAAGAACTGTCAGAAGTTCAGCCCGCATCCCTACGCTAGGAAGTCATCCATAGATGCCAGCAAACCTAGGGGGTCAGTATGCTCATCCATGACAAAAGGAATCTTAGAAATCATCTGGAACCATCATGAACTTAGATATTTAATCCCAGTGCATTGTTAGAGCATCTGCCTCCTAGAGACTCATTAAGTCAGAAGAGCAGTCTTTATCTTTGGTATTTGGTTTAGTTCCAAGTTAATTGTGATATTTGGCTGTGATCTAGTGATAGCCTGGTGGTAGCACCTCATACCTAAGTAGATGATGGATTCAAAATCTGAGACATGATTTGTTTCTGCCATGTTTGATGTTTGTTATATTCCAGTCCACACACAGAGTTCAGCAAATTTATCTTAATTTCTTGCATTAATGGACAAATATGACAGTTAAGCCTGCATATACAAGCACCTGTAGACTACCAACCCTATACCATCTATGATTAATATATTAGTTGAACGAAAGGTTATGGACTTTTCTTTTAACCAATTGCTTTGTTGTTTGTAGGTGGAGCCATTACTCAGGAGGCTTTGGGGAGCACAGCAGTAGCCCTGCTGGTATGCCCATTGCCAGGAGGCCCGTCAGTAGACAACCGTTTGGCAGCATTACTCAACCCCACCTCAACCCACTGTTGCCCATGAGCGGTCTTGGAGGAGCCAGTCAGGTGTTCAGACAGTCTCCAGGCAGCAACATGTATCTTCATCGGCAGGTAAGGCATGCTTGGTTAGGAGTTGGTGATATGTCAGGCAATTATTGTTTATTGTTAATATTAGTTACTACATTTGTATAGATTACATCTGCAGGTAAGGCATGGTTGGGGAGTAGTGGCTATGTCGAGCAATTTGTTTGTTTTTTCATCAGCTGCTATACGTAATAATTTGTATCTACACTGGCAAGTAAAGCATGGTTGGTAATAGTAGATGTTGCTATGTTGGGCAATCATTGTTTCTTTCTTTTCATCAATAAATAGCTATTTATGCTGGAGCAAAGGATCTTTATCAAAGAAAGCCATTTCCCTATTTGTCTGTTGCATTTTGAATTTTAAAACACACCTTGATTTTTGTTAATGAAATAAAAAATTGTTTATGCCTCGCAACAATGTGGCCAGAGGGAGGCATTATGTTTTCCGGTTCGTCCATCTGTCTGTCTGTATGTACGTACATATCTTGTTCTCGTAATTGAGAACCGGTTGAGGGAATACCGTTAAACTTTGTATAAATGTATGTATGTATCTTGAAGAATTTGGCGGTTGTGCCGTCGGTGGTCAAAGATCACAGGGCTTATCTTAAATGTGATGTCATGAACTTGTCATGTACTAACATTAATCAAACCATCTTATTAGATATTTAGTCAAATGGTTAAGGGTCACCATATTAAGGCAAAGGCAAATTTTTCATCTGCACACAGTCGATTTGCTTTAATAACTAATGCACAGGCTATAAAATACATAGACTGTTGCCTACAAGACATTGTGATTTCCCATGATGTATCACTACAAAGTCCCAAAGGCCACTAGTTAATGGGGGATTATATCACTAATCTCAACTTGATTACTTCAGCAGTTAGTCAGGTCTCATGATGTGGGATGTCCCTTGAGGATGAACTGTTTGATGATGGTTGAAGGGAAAAGAGAGCTTAGTTTGTATTGAACATTAATGGGAAGGAGACTGATGCTTGAACTAAAATGGAAAGGTGGACATTCTTGAGAACGTTTTGAAGAGGATAGAGGAAAGGCTGAAGCTTCATAACATTCACGTGATTTGGAAGTATTCAGGTGTTTTTCACCGCAAGCTATTCGCAGGGTATTTCTGCACATGGTGGAATCTGACACACAAAAAAGTCCATTTGGCCCTAGTCTCCACACTGCTGAGTGTGTTGTTGGGGTTAGCTTCTGTGGTTGGGTCATGAATTAGTATACAAATGATGCGCAGGTATGAGTGGGTCGGTAGGAATTGTTTGCACAAGGTAACTATGGAACTGTTAAACCCACGAGGCGAAGCCGAGTGGGTTTAGACTAGTTTCCATAGTTACCGCGTGCAAACAATTCCACCGACCCACGAAATAAACTTGCGCATCATCTATAGAATGGGCATTGTTACGCCCCCAAAAAAGTCAAAAAATTAAAAATTAGAAAAATTACCGGATGCATGAAATAATTTTACCGGACGCATGAAATTTTTTACCGGACGCATGAAATTTTTTACCGGACGCATGATTTTTTTACCGGACGCATGACATTTTTTACCGGACACATGAAATTTTTACCGGACGCATGAAATTTTTACCGGACGCATGATTTTTTTACCGGACGCATGACTTTTCATGCATCCAGTACAATTAATTGTCTGCACAAATTTTGCTCTCAACCAATCAGATTGCAGGGATTTATCAACCCATTCTATAAAACGGAATGGTGGAAATACTTGAGAGGGTTCTGAATAGGATAGAGGAAATGCCAAAGCTTCATAACTTTCACGTGATATGCAAGTATTTAAGGGTATTTATGGGTTTCCTAACGTAAGCCATTTTCAGGGTAGATCTGCACGTGATGGAATCAGACCCCCCAAACAGTCCCTTTGGCTTAGTCTCCATTCTGAGGTATGGTCAGGGGTCAATCTAGAGAGGGGGCAAACTGCAAAGGGGGGGGGGGGACCCATGTTGGTATGGTCTGATACAAATTGGAATATGTGTTGTGTACAGTCAAACCTGTTCTAGTGACCACCTGCCTATAAAGACCACCTGTCTTTGATGAACACTAGTCTAGCACCCATAAAACACATTTTACCTGTAAATTATAATTTCTATACAGACCACATGCCCAAAAAGACTACTTTTGTCAAGTCTTCCTTTCGGGGTCTTATTGAAAAAGTTTGACTCTTATTTAGTTTTGTCTTATTCTCTCCTTTTATGTGAGGGGTGCAGTAAGAGGGCAAGAATTACCACATGGGAAGACCGATCAACACCTAGTGCCCCCACCTTAGCGTACACCACTGGTTCGCTTGTGATTCAATCCCCAGCAGAGCCATTTTTTGTTCCAGTCGTCTCTCGGCAACCGGCTATCACTTTCAGTCAGGAGCCGGCTTTCAGCGTCTTGTGACTCCTGCCGTCACATGACACGTGATGTCACCTCTGCTTTGTTCAGTGCCATGTTGTCACATTGGGCATATTTGCAGCATTCAGCTGTAGCCTGGGAGCTGTGAACCGGGAATCTTAGGCCTTGGGTTCATGTGACTACTATTTTCTCCCCACCCTTTGAAAAAAAGATAAATGTATGAACAAAGGTGGAGAATGTGAATAATGTTCGATGAAAAATAGATAAAGAGAGAAATACAGGCTAGCATGACTTCAGGTATTGACCTCAAAAAGCTTTCTAACACATTGGTATGCACATAGGTGATATAACTTGAAGGCTTGCAATCTTTCCAATTCACAAATTCATGTACAAAAGTACAAACAAAATTAATTTTTGGCCCAGTGTCTAGGACTTGTTGCATTTATTTTGCGCAAACTTTTTGTTGTTTATAGAGTATGAGTAGAGATCGCATAATCCTGGACCTGACAAGCTAATCCTCTTCTTTCAAATAGAGTCTTTTAAATGTTGTCATGTGTAATCCATGTGTCAGTTCTCACCAGTCATTGTGATGTGTTAATGCCATGACTCACTTGGCGCAATGAGTGAGGGAGATTACATCCATTGAAGAGCATTGGATGCTGATATAACAGGCCTTGTCCATAGACTGCAGCTAGAAATACATCAGGCTGAGCAGTTAGTGGGTTAAAGTATCAAAGACTGTGACACCATGGCACTTCTGTCCATGATATCTTCCTTGAAAATGTACCCCAGAGCACATCTACAATGTAAATAGTCCTTTTACAAATTATGACCATTTACACGCTATATATGCACAATATCTAGGTCGTACCGTGTACATAGACATTGCATGCTCTAGCGTGACAAAAGTGCATGCTAGCCTTGCATTGTCTATGCATTGTCTGAGACGCACAACAGTAATGTGTGTATGAGTGCCCCAGAATAAATTCTCCATTTGGCACTATGATGTTTAAAAACATTTTACTTTTATGGGTTGCTCCAATTTAATAGTTTTATCACAATATTAACTTCTCCTTCCCTTCGAGGCATCATGTAACTAAAATTATTTTACTTACTTACTTACTTAAGTTTACTTTGGTGTTGAGGCTTGAAGCTTCAGCTTATGTGCCCCTCTTTACTGCATTGGATTCGCGTTGGTATGGGCAGTATTTCTGCGGGTGGTGCTTCCAATGATTTTCAAGTTCTGACTTAAACTTTTGACCAAAGTTGATTTTGAACATAGATGCATAGCTACAACATTCTCTGTTAGGCACTGAGATGTTGAAATAGAATTTACTTTTATGGTTTGCAATTTTAAATGTTTGATTACAACATTCATATTCTCCTTCCCGATGAGTGGCTGTGTAGCTTGATTCATTTTGTTCAAAGTTGATTGTGAACATAGCTATTCTTGTTGCAATTATCATTGTAGCTCATCATAATCACAGGCTTTGATTCTGCTTGTGCTTTTATTTGATAGACACGTATCAGGGTTTATAATGCATAACATACTCAATATAAACCAGGCTGTGCATAGATCCCTAGTAAAGTTGTAGGGGGGCAATGGACCTTTAACTTGGGAATCAGTAGGGCATGATCTGGCTTATACCCTTAGCTGAAAATAAATTGTATAATTATATCAACTATTTATAGATCCGTAGTTTAGTTTGTGAGGGGCCAATGATCCTTGGTAGGCTCCACTGTACATTGTGCAGAAGTGTTTTTAACCCATTCATGTCTGACTGATTCGCTATAACATGTATTCTCCATAGGCCCTATCCCAAGTCATTTCGGGACCAGTCCTGAATGGGTTAATTTGTTTAAATAGGGGACGTTTGTTACATAGAACCCAACTTGAGATAACGTGGGCTCAATGCTCAGCGGTTAAGTGACTTTTGAAAACTGTATCATGGCTTTGGCTATGTCCAGAATCAAAGTGACAAAGTGCTGGACTGTGCAGGGTTAAAGGGTACCACCACCCAAAAATAATATTGTTATAAATGAAAGGTAACATCTTTAGTATTCGATTCCATCAATTAGTTCACAAAAATATGTTTCCAGAAAAAAATATGTAATTGAAAAACGCATCGCCATTCTAAAGCATGCGTTCATGCGGTCTGAATTGCGAAGACTAATGTGTGCAGAGCGAACGAATCGCCCGGGATTCTCCAAACGTACGCGTGAATAGCATTGGCGCACTCGCAAATGTTGGCCCGTATGGAACCAGGAAATAGCAGTGGTTCCGTAAGTGGTGAAAATTAATTGCTTTGTTTATGAATTACACAACCCTTCGCAAAATGTTGGGTATCTATTTGATATTTAATTATGTGTTGTTCTTTGCCTGGTGGTCCCCTTTAAGTCAGTGTGCTCTGCTCTTGATCATTCTTATTTTTAATGTATAGGTTCAGTGGGACCTATCATGATGTAAATATATGTACATGTGATGATAATGTTAAAGCAGTCATCAAAATGGCAGATTGACAATCCCCCTTCCCCACCCTTCAGTTTACAGTGTACACTTAATCCTGCTTATACTAAAACAAACATTTATCATGAACCCATGGCTCTGGATGCAATTTTGTTAGGGGTTGATTCATTTACTGTTGGGTTACTTCTGGGAAGTTCAAAATGTATTCGGGTTTACTGTCAAATATTAACCATAAACTATTGCTGCTTCATATATGGGCAATAAATTAGAATTTAAGAAAACTGACCTGAAATACTTGTTACATAAATGTAAAGAGAGCGAAGAAAAAATGGGCTTCTGCAGATCTATATCAAACCTGAGACCTCCGGATTGCTAGACACTACTAGTTGAAGTATCCTTCTTGTACCGTCAAATTTAAACCATATACTACAAGTATTACTGCTTTATATGTTTACATTACTACACGTAGTTGGACGTCTTGTACTTGTACTGACACACATTGGCCATGCACCTGTGCTATGTATAGATCCCCAGGTCCTTGTGACAGGGGCAGGCCGGTCGGGTGATTCCTGTGCATGTGATTACCCATTCAGGAAGTCACAGGGAGGCCTGCTGAGGCGAGTTGAGGGGAGCCAGGCAAATGGGCAGTAGTTCTGCACGTAATTTGCCGCATCCAAGTCAACAAACTTTTATCACACTTTCCTTTCTTTTAGTTTTCCCCCTCTTTGAATGGTTGAATTGCCAATTGGGAAGAATGGTCATATAAGTACACACTTGTCTGTTTATAATTTGGGGCATGGTAGAGAGGTAACTATATTTCAGGCTGTCTTGTCATCTTGTGACCATGCTTCTTTAAAAATTATAGTTGTCAATAATGACTATCAAGGTAATATATTGACTAACTTGCCTGGTTGCCTAGTGACACGAGTAGAATACAAACTTAAATAATTATGGTGGCTTGAGAAAAGAATTAGGTCCTCAACAAAGAGGAAATTCTCCGCTAACCAGGGTAGAGATCTAGTTATGATACTCAATCTCTGGTTCAGAGGACAAAGTCTGCTCCCAACCGTCGATCGTCCCAGCCAGCTCCGCCCACCTTCTCCCTCCAGCACCCACCCCTGACCAGATACTATTATTGTACCTAACCATGATATCATGATTTGTCTTTTCACAGTCTCTTGGGAGGTATCTCTCAATCTCTGGTTCAGAGGACCAAGTCTGCTCCCAATCGTCGGTCGTCCCAGCCAGCTCCGCCCACCTTCTCCCTCCAGCACCCACCCCTGACCAGATGCTATTATTGTACCTAACCATGATATCATTATTTGTCTTTTCACAGTCTCTTTGGAGGTATCCCTCACTCTCTGGTTCAGAGGACCAAGTCTACTCCCAACCTTTGGTCCTCCCAGCCAGGGCCACCCACCTATTCCCCCCCCCCCCCCCCCCAGCACCCACCCATGACAAGGGTAGAGATCTAGTCGTTATACTATTATTGTACCTAATCATGATATCATTATTTATATTTTCACAGTCTCTTGGAGGTAACGCTCACTCTCTGGTTCAGAGGACCAAGTCTGCTCCCAATCGTCGGTCGTCCCAGCCAGGGCCACCCACCTTCTCCACCCAGCACCCACCCCTGACAAGGGTAGAGACGCCGCTGCACAGCCTGGGTGAGCCAGACATCATGGACAGGACAGAGAGGTTGTGTAGGAGTGTCACTGAACATGCACTAGAAGGTTAGTAGTAATGAGTTGATTAGAAAATTAGTTTATTTTATCAATCTACATTAAGTTTTCTAGTAAATCAGTACTTGTTTAGTATTTAAAGATTGAATGCTACACTGCAGATTGCCATTTTGACTTTGTGCCAGTATGTATTACACAACGTGCGCAAGGCGATTGCAAGATGGCACTGCACACCTGATCTACAAATCGTTAAGTGACATGTTGTATGCTTTCTTTCCTTTTTTCTCTCTCTCTTTTTTAAAGTGTCATGAGCATTAAAAATGAAATGCAAGCTGTACAAATATCCACTTATATCATTATAATTGTTTGCCATGGACACCTGTAATAATGAAATAAAGTTTATATTCATAGTAGCTGTGCAATAGAAAATTCATATTATCATTTATTACGAAAATACTTTGTTACCAGAATAAATGCTTCAATTTTGATTTTGAGTTGACAAACTTTGTTGTTTATGGAACCACAGAATTTGCTTCATCATCACTTATAAATATGTGAAGAATTGTGATAGAAAAATATGTTGTAATATAAACGATCAGTACTACAGTTTTAAGATGCAATCGGGGGAAAATGGTGACATTATTTGTAGTGTAGCAGGTTCAGTCATGTATTAATATTCTTTTCCTCTTTCTTCTCTTCTCTTGTGTTTTGATGCTGAATAGATGAGGGTGAGCACAATGGAGACATGGTGAGACACTGACACGCTGAGCACAGAGTGACTCCTTTAGAACTGATTAATAGCCAAACCACAATCCTTGCCAGGGGATGAAAGAGTAACCGTGTCTGCAACCTGTAGCTTCATCTCCCCTATGTGTGTGCATCTCTGCAATTATTGGATGTCACCCTACGCATCACAAGAATTGCATCAATTACCCTCTGCAACTCTGCAATTCTTTGATGAACATGCACATAACATATATTTGGGGGGATGACATTAATGCATCACTTGGATGACCCACAGTCATCACTTTGATAACCCCCAGTCATCACTTGGATGACCCCCAGTCATCACTTGGATGACCCCCAGTCATCACTTGGATGACCCCCAGGCATCACTTGGATGACCCCCAGGCATCACTTGGATGACCCCCAGGCATCACTTGGATGACCCCCAGGCATCACTTGGATGACCCCCAGTCATCACTTGGATGACCCCCAGTCATCACTTGGATGACCCCCAGGCATCACTTGGATGACCCCCAGGCATCACTTGGATGACCCCAAGGCATCACTTGGATGACCCACAGGCATCACTTGGATGACCCCCAGTCATCACTACGATGACCCCCAGGCATCACTTGGATGACCCCCAGTCATCACTACGATGACCCCCAGGCATCACTTGGATGACCCCCAGTCATCACTACGATGACCCCCAGGCCTCACTTGGATGACCCCCAGGCATCACTTGGATTGACCCCCAATCATCACTTGGATGACCCCCAGGCATCACTTGGATGACCCCCAATCATCACTTGGATGACCCACAGGCATCACTTGGATGACCCCCAGGCATCACTTGAATGACCCCCAGTCATCACTACGATGACCCCCAGGCATCACTTGAATGACCCCCAGTCATCACTTGGATGACCCCCAGTCATCACTACGATGACCCCCAGGCATCACTTGAATGACCCACAGTCTTCACTTGGATGACCCACAGTCATCACTTGGTTTATCCTGTCCATCTCTTTAAACCTTGGATACTACTAGACATCACAAGTATCTCTCAAATGAGCCTGGGCATCTGTTTAGTCCATAGACAACAGTAGACATCCTAGGAATCCCTTGAATGATCCTGAGCTTATGTTTAGTCTATAGATGAGAGATCTCATTAATCACTTGGAGAGCCCCACACATAGCTGACAGAGTGCAATTCGATTTTCAAACTGTGTGCATCTCTTCAATTCTTGGATTTATCTTGTGCACTAAAAAGAATATCTTTGAATTACTCTGAGCATCACCATCATTTTCGGAATGGATACCCCTTTGATCTCTACAAACATTGGATGCCATGGGGTCACATGGATGGCCTTGTGCCTCTGGACAGTCCTTAGATGATTGAACACATTACAGTTGTGAAGATTTCATCTCTGACAATCTGCTGATGCCGATGCAGACCACAAGGAGTCTAATAAAATGACCAATATTTTCATTATTTGACCTATGAATGCATCCAAGAGAGGAAAGCAAAATCAAGGATGCTAATTTATCAGCTGTGTGGTACAACACACATATTTACGTACATGTTCATAGTTCTTGGATAAGCTTAGAACAAGTAATCATAAGTTAGGTGACACGCTTTAAACCTGGGGCAGTAGTCTGTGTCTATCTTTGTGGTGCACAGACGGGTGTGATATCTCATCTAGCCTAACAAGCAAAATTATGTTTGTAATTTGGTATGGATGGTATAGTTGCAGCTCTTTTTAATGCACATGATTATCGCACAGGATTGTGTGCACCAGAACACTCTATGAAGTCAAAAACTAGTGAATTTTATTATTGTGAAACCATCATAGAAGGTCCAGAACGTGGTTCACAAACTGTTACAGTTGCCATTTATGTAAATGATTGATTGACTTGTTACCGTCCGAAATTCACATTTATATGACATGTATGTATCCATCAAGCACAGCATTTGTAGAAAGAAAAAAAAACCATATACATATAATAATGTTTAGTGTTGAACACAAAATTATACTCATACAGTTATCATCTGTTTTCTGGTTTAGTTCTCAATAGCATACATGGATTTTATTTCATGTTCCAGAACCCTAACAATTATTATAGCATGCATGCTTGTTGAATTATATTCTCGTGAATGTTAGAAGTCCCTTGCTATCTCGAAAGTAGGATGGGTATTCTGTCTTTTTTTTCCATGGCCAATATGAATGGACATATAGGAATGAAATGAAATGACAATTTCTTAGAAAGGTGAAATGATGTATTTTCACAAATGGCTTTGACGTGGATACCATACTATGAAACCTTGTATTTATCACAACGTTAGGACACTAATTTTTCTAAAATTTGAGTTTTAGAGAATATTACAAAACTGCACATATATTTCAATGAGAGGATACCTTTTATTGCACAGATGTTGACTAGGTTTTTTGTTTGGAGCCTTTGTTTTGAATGGTGTTGAATCCCTTGACTTGTATAGTAATCGCACTAGACATGAATCACATGATATGAAATCACATGACTTAAATGGTATCACATGACTTAATTGAGATCACATGAATCAAGGGGTTATCACTGTCACATGACCTGCTTGATAATCACATGGTTTGTGTAATATTACATGACTTATTATATCACTTCACTTGACTCACATGACATGTATGCACTATCATTGAAAATATGCTATAGGAAACTTGTACACCTGAAAGATGTCAGGTCAAGATTTGTGTAATGGTATAAATACATGTACATGTACACACAATTGAAAGATTGTATTTACTACTTGATTTGTTTTCTTATTTGAAGACAAGGTATAAACTGTTTAAATGACCAAGTCAGTGTTACTAACAGTAATTTTGTTTTATGTAGCAATATCCATAGTGAGAATCTTGTGGCCTGCATATAAAGGCGTTGTAGATGTATATTTTCATTATGTACTTAATGCCCCTGAAGTGGGTAAAACATACCGACGTATGGTGACTTGTATGCATGCTGTATCATACATTAACTTGTGTGCTTTATATTTAGTCATGTTATGAAAATGTTGATATCAGCCAAGTAAATTATGCTGTGTATGAATGAAATCACAAACAGATTCAGACCATTTGACTGAAAGAAAAATGAATCTGGTGGCAGATTCACACAAAGAAAAGAAAAAAAAGAAGACATTTTTATGGAGTATACATTTTATGGAGAAGCCGGTTATTCTCAATTTATTTTTGTGATCATTCTATGTTTAAATTTTATTAGAAAGAAAATATATTTTGAAGAAAATGTTTGTCAAAGGAATATCTATAAATAGCATGGATGGTGACTTAGCAGCATTTGTGTTGAAGCTCAGTGCTGATGCACACCGTTTTGTGTTTTTTTGTTGCATGAATCATAAAATATTTAGGTTCTGTACAACCTAGTTGTTAGTGATATTTGCCAGCAATGTTCATGTCAAATATTCATGTTCAAGTGATGAGCATAATAATGAGCTTACAATGCAGATGTTTAGATTGTATTGTGTCATATATACTAGTACTCTAGTATGTATTTATATCTTATGTATTTCCCCCCACCCTTTTTAATGACACATATCATTTGAGAAATTATTACTTTATGTGAAAGTAGATTTTTTTTGTTCTGACGATTGCTGCTGAAATGTAGAGAAGTAGTAAAAGATCAAGAGTTAAGTTTTAAGTTTACATTTATTTTAGAGTCCTTTTCTTATCAATGCAGGCAGGCTCGTGTGGATGGGCAGTTCAGCATATTTTGTTACATGTATTACATGTTACATGTTTTAGATTATCCAAGAAAGAATATACATGTTTTGTTTTTTTTAATAAGAATTTATTGTCAGTAGAAACAGATGATTCCCAATTAATTGAAAATGTGGGTATCTTTCCCATTATAATACAAATGTTTAACTGTTATACAGTGTACTGTGAAATTTGTATATGTTTTGTTGATGAGTTGCTTTTTTGTGACTATGTGGCCCACACTCGAAAGAACTTTCAATTCATATTCTAGTACCACCAGTTTTTTAATTTGAAAGTTTATCAATATATTGTAAGTTTTGGGTTTTTATTCTAACCAGACACAAACAAAATGGCCAACATGTTGCTACTGTGAGTAACGATGTATATCTATCTTTGTAGTCTTGTTTTTGTTACTGCATTGCTGGGCAAAGTTATACAGCATCGTATCACACTGATCAGATTGAAATGGCATGTACAATTTTTCTGTTGAAATGTCATACATTTATATTTATTTTAGGCTTCAAAATAGATGTTTTATGATGTACTGGCATAGATCCAGAGTAGCGAAAATGATGTAACTTGCTCCAATTTTAGCATAAATTGGTGCAGATTTGATAGTTGGACATGATCGTAACAACTTGTATGAAGTGATTTAATTCTGGCTAACATAACATTGTGTTATTTTCTGCAGTTATACTATTTTTACTTTTTGGTCAAATATGTTTTTATCATGCATTTCCAATTGGTAAGATTGCAGGTTAAGTTTTTTATTTAAAGATGAATTTTAAAACAAGATTGTTTGTGTAAAATACCATGATTGGCCATTCAATTTTCAATGCTTCTAACCTGCATCTTTTAATACATCATAAGATATCATTGATGAGAAAATGGAAAAAACAAATAAGCAAAATATACCCATCCATTTCTTCTCTGATATTGATAGAAGGGATAAAAGTATTTTATATTTGAAAGAAGGAGGCTGTCTCCAGATTTTGTTTATGAAACTTGGCCTATACGTATGCATTAATGAACCACTTCACATTTATTCATATTATCTATCAATTAGTGTGCACTGCAGGACAGAACTAACAGTCATTTGACAAATTGTTTTATGCATAAAAATTAAACGGCTCTTTTTCAAATAGAGCAAATTTCAAAATCAAATCTAATGCAATGTACAAAGGAAGTGTCACCATAAGACCTCCATAGAGAACATAATACATTGTTCTAAAGCTCACCTGTAAAAAAAAGAAAGAAAAGATATCGTATATGCATGACAAATTATGTTAAATTGTGAAATATTGTAGTTTTATTCCAGTATTAACAGTATGCAATTTCTTATTCATACCAACCGTACTTCAAGATATGTACCATTCTTGAAGAATTATTGATTTTTATTATTTTTTAATTGAAGATGTTATGATCATGTATTGTTTTTTTTTAGTCATCTAGTTTGTTAAGAGCATCGTTTGCCCTTGTATTAATTACTAGAGTATTGTTACAATAATGTTGATATAAAATATGTTTCATGCACATTTATATTTCCCCTTGTGCTATATTTGCAACTCCAGTGGAATATTGATTATAGTAAGAGAAGCATTTGAATTATATCACCCATATTGCATGTTAGTAACTTTGTGATCTGCTCATAATTACTTGGATAGAGACAAGATATTCATTTCCTTGCAGGTTTTGATTGATTTTTTATCACTTATCTGAAATATTGTTTCATGTGAGAAAAGATGTAGCCAGGAGGTAGATCCAAACCTTAGTATACAAATTTACATAAGGAATATTATCACGCATTTCAAAAAGGATGTTACATAACCCCTAATGTTTTCAACAACCCATAACAAAAATTTGGATGGAAATCTTTTGGGAAATTAATCCTACTCTCATAGGCCCACAGAATGAAGCTATATTTTATGTATATATGGAGGGTGGCCTAAATCCATTTTTATTTTACAGCACAACATACCTGTTTACCAATGTATTAGAAATACATGCTCTTTTGATTCGATACATGGTTGCCACTAACGACCAAAAGGAAGATTGCCCTACATGGCAACAACAAAAGTATGCTTTCATGCAACAATATGCTTGTCACTTGTCAGGGTGTAAAAAACATTTTTTCAATTATATTTTGTTTTAAATGAGCTTACATTTTGATTCATTAATTAAACTGGTATAGCGACATGCATTTTTTACTTTAAAAAAATAATAAAAGGACAAAATTAATTGTTTAACCCCTATGCATTTATACAAGTAGGAAGTTATACTATCAAACATGTGAAGAAAATTCTTCTAGAAAATTGCAATCTTTTCTTTTGTTTCGAGATTCTATTTTGCATCTGTGATGCAGCATATTTTTTTCTTGGATGTTGACTTTTTGGCAGATATTTTATGGATGTTTATTCAGAATCCAACTTCATGTAGAAGTTACAAATTGTAAATATTATATTTTATCTGAACAAAAAAAAAAACAGGTGCAAGTAAAAAATTCAGGCAGGTCCCAAATGATATCAGAGGCTAGATATTTGAGTTACTAGTTCTCTTGACTAGAAGAAAATGTAGATCTAGTTCACATTGCATGTTGTACAACATGGACATGGCATAGATTTATGAGAAGTTATGTATTGCTTTTTGTGTATTCATATTGAAAGTGACCTATGATTTGCAGATATGTATTAATTTGAACGAAGGTGGATCCTTGACAAATAAACACATTGCTGCAGCCTACACTTGACTCCTCTCTGTTTTAAGTTCTTTCTAATGCCTTCTTTGTGAGTGTATTGGTTGGTTTTGAATCTAAACCCCCATCTAAAAAAAGTTCTGTAATCATGGAATGTGCATTACACCTAAATATGGGGCCAGGCCAAGATTTAAATGTTGCAAAATGCATTGTTATTGTGTGACCATTCAAAATAATGTAAATCTCCAAACAAATGAAGAATTCACATTGACAATAACGTCGTACTGCAACATTTTGCTTTTTACACAGCTCCATATTCAGGTTTACTGCACATTTCATAATTACCTAATCATTACAAACAAGGCATCGATGTAAAGGGGAATAAACGGTCTTGTTAATTATATCAAATTCGAGTGCGATCAATTCATAACAAAATAATATCAAAGCTCCAACTTGAATTGAGGAGCTTTTTGTTAGGGGTTTATGTCAGTATTTAGTAAGGACTTATATATATTTTATAAGAATGATTCCCCTTCAAGTGCTCACAAACTTGTGAACTTTTACAATTGTCCTTAATCAATTCCATAGGTACTGTGGATTGAGAGATAAGCTTTTATTTTTGATGACAAATATTTAGGTTGAATCATGCAAATATAACACTGTTGACATTTCAACAGAATTTATGAAAGCTATAGAGTACTAAAATGAGATGTCACATCTGTTCATTGCCATATGGGTACTGGTTCTAAACAATGTCAGGCTAGTCAGGAATGTGTGACCAAGCAATCTTCCCGCTCCAACCCACTACTAAAAGCCCAAACCAAAGAACAGATTGTTTAGAACCATTACTAAGTTTCAACAAAAGAGTGTGATGTCATTATTTTGGCACTATATTTATATATAGAACCGAATGACAATGTTGCCCCTATACATTGCCAGTGTGAAGAAGTTTCATGTAAAAAAAACAAAAAACAGTTAAAGCTGTTAATAAAATAGATACGCTAGAAATCCACTTGTTTGCTAATATAATAATTTTAATTCATAATGTAGTGACAAGTAGTTCTGCTATAATTTCTGTATTGCTTGAAACATCTCATTTAATAATCAAATACAAATTCAAATGAAAGAACAAGGCAAGGTATATGGCAAAGACAAATACACAAAAATACAATCACGATGACCCTTAACCCTAGGGTTATGTATTTCTTTGTTTTTTCGACTTATGTTTTTTATTGTTTTTTTCAATGGAATAAATTATTGACCATTATCCAACCATTTTTAGCCAAAAATTAAATGATTGCAGTGAATAGAATGAAAAATAACGGTTTTGTCTATTCTAAGAAAAAATCAATTTCCATAGGATTTGTACACAAATCACAAAATTTAGCGATTTTCGGGCCGACGTTCACTTACAAAAGGTCACATGACTTTAGAACGGTATACCCGGTCGTCGCAAATTTGGTCTCAAAAGTTGCGCAAGACTTCAATGAAAAAAACTCATGAAGTCGCGCGGCAATACCTGCCCGCGTTGCGGAATTATCACGCGAAAATGTGTAAATGGCAAATCCTATTTATTAACACCCTCTATTTTGCTTTTGATCTCTCTAGTCCTTGCTGGATCCTCATAACCCAGTCTATCAAATGCAATCATGTAAACCCTAGCCATTCATTCAGTCTTCTTTCCATTCTACATCATTTTGTCATCCCCAAAACCAAGCTAATCTCCCTTCCAATGACTGTCATATCAGGTTCTCTCTGTGTGGTCCCTTCCTTACGCACAAGCTGGAAGTGAGGTGAGATCTGTCAATGGCACATTGGGCATACATTCATACACCATACATGCATGTAAGCCCAAACCATTCTTTCAGTCTCTCTCTAATCCATGCTAGTTCCTCAAAACCTAGCTACTCTCCCTTTCCACAACTATAGATCAGGGTCTCTATCTGCCGTGCCTCCCTTTCACACAAGCTGGAAATGAGATGAGATCTGTCAATGGCACATTGCGCACACCATATACATTCATGTAAGCCCAAACCATTCTTTCAGTCTGTCACTAATCCATGCTCGGTCCTCAAAACCTAGCTAATCTCCCATTCCACTACTGATAGACCACGGTCTCTACCTGCAGTGGCTATCCTTGTGCACAATCTGGAAGTGAGATGAGATCTGTCCATAGCACATTTGGGCACACTATACACTCAGGTAAACCCTAACCATTCTTTCAGTCTGTCACTAATCCATGCTCGATCCTCAAAACCTAGCTAATCTCCCATTCCACTACTGATAGACCACGGTCTCTACCTGCAGTGGCTATCCTTGTGCACAATCTGGAAGTGAGGTGAGATCTGTCCATAGCACATTTGGGCACACTATACACTCAGGTAAACCCTAACCATTCTTTCAGTCTGTCTCTAATCCATGCTCGATCCTCAAAACCTAGCTAATCTTCCATTCCACTCCAGGGTCTCTGCCTGCAGTGGCTTTCCTTATGCACAAGCTGGAAGTGAGGTGAGATCTGTCCATAGCTCATTGGGCACACCTTACACTCCTGTAAACCCTAACCATTCGTTTAGTCTCTTTAATCCATGCTTCTGAGATCCTCAAAGCCTGGCTTATCTACCATTCCACTACCATGGTCTCTACCGGCGGTGCTTTCATTGTGCAGAAGCTGTAAATGTCCGATGCACATTGGGCACACTAATGTAAACTCAGGTAAACCCCAACCATTCATTTAGTCTCTCCATTCCATACTGGATCCTCATAACCCAGTCAAGCTCACGTTGCACAACAGATTCATCGTCTGCTGTGCTTAGCTTAAAGTGAGAAGTGATTGGTCCCCGGCACATTGGACAGGCCATGAGGTGAGCCAAGCAGGACCCACAGACGCATGCATGGCGACATGGCAGTATGGTGCGGCTTATGGGAGCATTTTGGCAGACAGCACAGCTCCTGTCTATACTCGAGTATGATGGATCGTGGCTCGCATCACCTGCATCTGGGCAAGATGGATGACTATCAATATTTGGGTAGATTTCATCACCCCTCCTTGTATTTGGAGAGGTTGGATCATCGATCAGGCTGTCTGTATTTGGGCAAGTTGAATCGCCTTCATCAGTCAAACCTTGTTGATTGTTCTCCCCATTTCTTGATAGATGTCTTCTGCTCTGTGTTGGACCCAAGATATTATTCCCATTGGAAGATGGAGTTGGTGACATCATCGATGTTGCTGCACACTCACCAGTTTGAGATTCAACAAACATTTTCTGAGAGGAAGATTAATCAGAAATAACAATCACTCATTTAAGTGTTTCATCAAAGAAAAGTTTACTTGTAGGATATTCGCTACACATTAGTACTCTATCTGCATCATCGCAATATATATTGTTCCTGTGATGATACCTGTGAGATCCGCACAGGCGTTGCTGCACATCCCTCACCATGCATTCCATCAACATTTTCTTTTTAAAGAGAAGGGAGTGAGAATGGAGTTCAGTCCATTTAGAGGTTTTGCAGCCTACCGCAATACAGGTAAATTAAAAACACTAAGTACACAGGTATTGACAAGTAACAAATAATTATTTTAATCAATGATCATTATAAAAGTGTTCATACCATCTTGTAGGACAGATTCTTCTCTACTATGTGATGCCAAATTTTCGGATAATAATAATGTTTTCATTGTGTAAATCCTTAATTAAATCAAAAATAAAAGAGAGAAATTGTGTTTCTTCAAGGCTCCTAAGCATTAAACATTGTAAAAGTACAGGAAGTAACCTAGCACCCTCCTCTTTCTCAACCCATGTTATCTGCTTACCTCTAGATTACAGACTCTTCCCTCTGTTGTAATAATCAGCTGACTTATCACATGACATGGCTCAGTAACTATCTCATCTGGAAGGTGAAAGACCCACAGCACACATGCCTGGATAATAATGATAATAACAAAAGTTTATTTTAATGAACTTTTCAAATAAGGACCAAAATAATAGAAATATTCATATTGCTTTTAAAAATCGATGCACACAACTGACAATGTATACACAAAGTGCAATTTTGTTTAAAAATCACTATGGAGCATTGAAGCATTATCACCTGTCAACAATTGAAATAACATTTGAGAACAGAGAATCCAAATTGCATTATGGTATCGTATGGAAAAGTTCCAACACCCCAAAATGTTTTTTTCTTTCTAATAGATGAAAGAATAATTTTAGCAGTCCTTCCACCCAAAAGTTCAGAAAAATAGGTATTCAGACAAATTTATAATTTGAAAACTCATCATCGTACTACATTATGTGTTCATAGGTCTGCAGAAGAATACTAGTAATATTGTGTCCATTATCGAGGACGTACAGTATGTTCTATTGTCTCCAATTGCAAGGGTTTATAGAATTGATGCAGAACAAGTTTGGGTGATTAATTGCAATGTATATGAATTATTAAACCATTTGCAAGACGTTCCACATCTATTTAAAACAAATAAGTGAACTACAACATATAAGCGTGTGTTGTTCTTTGCATGGTGGTCCCCTTTAACTGAATACACAATTTTCAATAGTAGATGATTGTGAAGTGAAGATTGTGAAGTAAAGTTTGGGAAGATAATTAAGGGAAGTAAACTCACGATGGAAACTGAAGGACTTTCTGGTATGAATGCACGATGACCTTGTCTCATCAGGAAGACCAGAGGGTATCTGGACCTGGGAGCTGGACCAAGAACTGATTCAGGTCTGTTCTCATTGCTGCCCTCTTCATTCAATCCAATTTTCTGATGAACTTCTCTAGATTCACCCGAATCAAGACTGCGAGAGTATTGATATGAAATGTTAAGAAAATAATTGTAATATATTTTCTTTCACAAGACTCAAAACTAAACTTACCCCAGCATGCCAAGTTTCCAACCATATCACTAAATTAAAAATTAATGTCTAAATTGAGGCCTATATAGATATTTTTCTTATAAACTAAGTTGAGGAAGATATAAAATTGTTCTAAGTTATGTTAAACTAATATAACTTTGGAAACAGTAGCCTACATAATTTAAGTACAATGAGGTAGATAGTATAGGCCCCAATACAAAAAGGATACGAAAGTTTGTCACTGGATGAGATAGAATTCTCAAGAAGCTTTTCCTCCAGGCAGTCATGTGACCATTGCTGCATGTCACATGACCAGAGAGCCTCTGTCAAACCCTGGCAGCTCACACACCAGAAAGACTGCAAGGTACTCGCAACCAATGCCTCTACTTGAAGCCGCAAACCATCTGTACACAAACAAATGAACAAAATTTAGATAAGGATAACATATTTCCAAGTTATGATTCATGTTGTAGTGAAAGCATTTATTACTAGTAATAACTTGTTTAGATGCTAAAGACAAACTCAGAGGGAACGGCCCATAACATAATAAAAGGCAATGATAAACAAAGGTCACTGCTACTAGTTTTTCCAACCAACATACCCAGTAGAATCAGCAGTCCTTCTGTATACATATACAACAGAACATGTTTACAAAATATACATATGTTTTTCAAATGGTCAGGTGGACAATTTATGAAACCATTATCCATTCTGATGAGAACAAAAAGTGCAAAAACAACAAAATTAAATGGAAAGAGCACTGCATTACCTTGATTAACATCCCATGCAGATATACTTAAATACATGACTTTATGTGAGAAACAAATAACATTCCCAAATTATTTTGATGACCTATTTATATAATATTACTAGTGCTGTAACTGACCTTGATGATCGGATCGTTTGATCGGATCGGCAAAATTTTATCGATCTTCGAAATCGGATCGATGATCGGGATCGGATGATCGGCTATAAAAATCTTTTTTTTTTTCTTTGGAAAATGATCCCCAAAAAACACAATTTGGGAATATAAATGAATACCAAAGCAACATATATCCATATTAATAAGCCCAAGGTAATCTTGTACGGGTATGCTTTCATTTCAAACTGATTACCTCTTCTTTTACAAAATTACTCACGCCGATTTTGAGCTTAGTCCCATGTGATTAATTTGGCGTAACCTTTCAGAAACACATGGGACTAAGCTCAAAATCGGCGCGAATAATTTTGTAAAAGGAGAGGTAATCAGTTTTAAATGAAAGCATACCCATACAAGATTACCTTGGGCTTATTAATATGGATATATGTTGCTTTGGTATTCATTTATATTCCCAAAATATGTTTTTGGGGATCATTTTCCAAAGAAAAAAAAAACGATTTTTTTTTTTTTTTTTTTTTTTTTTTTTTTTTTTTTTTTTTTTTTTTTTTTTTTTTTTTTTTTTTTTTTTGCCGATCCGATCTTCCGATTTTTTCTGCATGATCGGAAATCGGCAAAAACGGTCCGATCATGTATGATCGGATCGTGATCGGCATGCCTATCCGATGATCGGTTACAGGCACTAAATATTACTAACATTTGTATTAATAAATTTCACAGTAAACTGTAGTTTTAATAAAAAAACAGAGAACCTTTTAAAATGATTACACCGGATAACCATATCTCTATTGTTGAAAAAATGGTGCACTACCCTGTAAAAGTGAAACTTTTTAAAGACAAGAAATGGAATAACAAACCTGTACTTACCTCTCATAGATGCTTGGAATGATGGCTTATCACAAATCTTGACTTTAAATGGAAGGGTTGTTGAAGTGACTCTGGACTCTGGAATGGGTTCGGGTTCTTGCCACATACTGTCTGCCAAGTGTGGAAGCTCCAAACTATACAGAACCAAGAGTAGTCGCATAAAATGTTTACAAGCAGAAAAGAGAATTATGAGGGAAGGTAGGAAATAGTGAAGGAAAACAGGGAATATATGAAATAGATTCAGGCAAAATGAGAACAAAAGAAACAAAAGTTATACATGTAAGAAAGTCAGGATTAAACTAAGGAAGACAAAATCATTGTAATCAAGAGAAAATATCTATTTCATGTGAAAGATTCCCTCATACCCAGAAGAGAATGGCATGACATGGTGCTCTTGCAGTACCTTCCCCTGGTTAAATTACATTATGTATTCATGTGTGATAGAATTTAAACAGAAATAAAGAATGAAACTAAGTTCAATCATATTGTCATGTAGCTGTGCACTGCAGCTGCAGTCCTACTAATTAGCGCGAACAAGTGCAAACTATAGAGCGAATAAGCCACCAATATTTTATAAATACATATCGATGGAACAAGTGGGAACAAATTTACTGCAAAGGTGAGATTTTAGCTAGAAATGTTTTTTTTTAATGATTTTTGCCAGTCTCACAAACTTATTTACTGCAGCCTGCCTATGACATAGGTGTTAGAGTGTACTAACTCAAGTGAACGCTACCGCGGAGCGGTAGCGTTCAAGGTCGGGCTCATAGTGCCCCCGAATTTATGCGCTAATGTGCACAATAAGTGTGCTTAAAATTATAGATATGATACGGTACTTACCACCGTGCAGATGATACATATGTTATGCAACTATGGGGTGGATCAGAATGATGATTTTTCGCTCCATTCCGCATCAAAATGAGTGATTTATGCACATCATCGACTTCTATCTGTGTTGTATCGCGACTTCTGAACGATCGATTACCGTACGACCACTAAACGCGCGAGTCAGATCTGCCATCTATTCGGCGGGCGCGGTACATGAAAGGAGACCGTACCCGCGCGTTCGCCTGATCATCGCTCGTTCCCAAGTTGCGATATAACACAGATAGAAGTCGAGGAGGTGCATAAATCACTCATTTTGATGCGGAATGGAGCGAAAAATCATCATTCTGATCCACCCCATAGTTGCATAACATATGTATCATCTACACGGTGGTAAGTACCGTATCATATCTATAATTTTAAGCACACTTATTGTGCACATTAGCGCATAAATTCGGGGGCACTATGAGCCCGACCTTGAACGCTACCGCTCCGCGGTAGCGTTCACTTGAGTTAAGAGTGTACGAGAGTTAGTATACATTACGTGCCGCTGATGCTGAACTCATCGCGTACGAGGCGCTATTAGGGTACCATCGGGCTGGACTCCCGTAGTTGCGTCAATACTTCTAGGTACAAGTTCAGCAGCTTTTTATTATGGAGTATAACAATCAACAAAAACATGTCATGTAATGATATTCTTGATAATTCGATGGCACTTACCGCTGCAAGTAGAAACAGAAGGCTGAAAGACAACATATGATGGCAATGATTGGTAGGAATACAGAATCTATTCCACTTTCCATGGCCGCCTCTTCCGTCGATTGAGCCATTTTTGCAGGTCTCGACGTAGTCTATGATCCACACGCTTTTTTACATTTGTTACAGCCTCGCTGGCAGAGCTAGTGAAACTGATAATGAAAAAAGAACAAGTTTTTGTTTATAAAATCTTGATCTCCATGATATGGGGTAGTGGTGAGGCGTATAACATGGTATGACTGAGTTGGGGGGGGGGGGGGGGGGGCATGCAGCCAAAATAGATACTGGGTGACAAACGTGCCCCCATGCCCACAGATACTGCACTGAAATATATATTATAGGGGAGCAGACCCTGAACGAATATTTGGAGCATGCAGAACCAGTATTGTCTATTTCAACTAATAAACATAATGTGGTCTGAGTGATAAGTGGTCCCTGTCAGAGGCGCGGATTCCATCCGAAAACACAATGCATTGGGGGGGGGGGGGGGGGGGGGGGGGCGAGCACTGTCTGTGAACAATGATCTGCCCCCCCCCAATGCATTGGGATTGTGTTTTCGGATGGAATTGGCGCGCCTGGTCCCTGTACCGTTTCTTTCTCTTTTAGAATTTTAACAATAATTTCATTTTTTAGGCCAACAAGAATAATTAGACTGTTTTCAAACAACTCACTTCACTAAATCCAAGTTTTTCATCTGTCAACTAAAAGGAGAGGGGCCAAGGTATGCAATTTTCATCTCAACTTATAGCAGGGGCACTTCAGGATGAACTTTGACTTGTTTGTTGGGGGGGGGGGGGGGGGCAATCACACATATAGATGAATACATGGTAAAGATTAACAAAAAAACAAAAAAATCACTTTTTTCATGCAAACTTACAGTATTTTTCTACACACATACACACACACACACACACACATGCATGCACACATACTCACATGTATGTATTTACAAACACACACAAAAAACAAACATACACACACACCTACACCCAAGTTTATGATGTGGCCCACAACAAAAGATCAGAAAGGGATCTGCATTCTGCAAAACCCTTGTAGGGCCCAATGGTTATGTTTATGGATTTCAGCCATTTCTGAACCGATTTTGATCAAATAAAGTTTATTCTGTCAGTAAAATTGTATGCTCTTTCGAATTTGACACTCAGTTTTTCATTATCTCACAAAAAATGTATTTTGTGTAGCACCCTCTATACCAAAACTCAACTATCCCTTTAAAGAAATACAGTACATTCATCTGTACATTTTCAGTTCCTTTTTCTTATTTGGGAAATATTTAATGAAAATAAAGAGGCAATGTCAGTAATTCCAGAAACCTACCTAAAATCAGCACCTTTTTTGTCTCATTCATTTGAAAGTTGGAATGTGATCGCTTTCATTCTAATGAAGATATAATTTAGTCATCTATAACGTCTTTATTTGACCAATAAACCAATTAATTAAAAGTATGTATTCAGAAAGAGTAGTGATATTATAATCTAAAGTGCCAATATTTCTAATTATAATGTCAAACATGAAGGAAAGAACAGAACAAAACAAAGATCCAATTCATCCATTATAATTATAGACTTTTCAAGTTTATTTTTAATAGCTGCATTAAAAAAGAATGCGAATAACCAAATAACAAATAAAGGCACTAACATTTCAATTGCTGGTTGAAGAGCATATCTTCGTGATTTTTTCTGAATAAATGGGCATGAATAATAAACAAGAATTACTATCAACAGTGTTTGAAGCACATTATTTTATAACGAGAAAGGCAATTACAAAGTCACATGTCAAATGAGTTGACACTTTTATCTTTGAATATTACAATTAGGAAGCACAATACAACAAAAGTGGTAATAATAAATTAGTTAATTTTTTTTCCTGCACAAATTACCTTCAACAAAGTCTGTGAAAAAATGATGGTGTGAGCTTTACTATGATCATAGCGGATTCTTTACCCGAGACAAATGGTCTCAGATAAAGCAAAGAGTAAAAAACTCAATGACCTTCGTCACCCCACCCCACTTAGACAATCTAAAAACATTCCGCAGTCAACATTAAAATGCAATACAATGACGCCCAGCCTGTGTAAGTGTTTTTTAGAAGTTATTAATGTGAATAGATTTCTACTACATTGCACTTAAGTTATATAACTGGAGACTATTAAAGCTACACTTAATTTGCACTTTGGTGCTAAAGAGATACATTACATCAATATGACAGGCAATATAGACAGATAACTTGACGATAGGACAGGCACTGCCCGGCAGACAACTCCCACATCTGTTAGCATTTCATTATATGTTCAGGGGAAACATGACAAATAATCTAAAAGAGCTAGACTTGCGAACATTGCTTTTATATATGGAACACTCTAGCTCAATGCTGATAATAACACTGCAGTAATATTTGCTCAGCCATGTTCCACATCTTGAATACATTGCATAATTTATAAAAGAAAGTAAATAATACATGCAAACTGACAGTAGCAAATGAAAGTCTAATTTTATAGAAAGTGGTGTTCTTCGGAAATAATCAAATTTTACATTTTATACATTTATACATTATAGACATTATACAATTTTGCAGTACTATTTGCAATATCTATTGCCTAATCATACATAAATTAGAGCAAAAAAGTCATGATAATAAATTGATATCTGGCAGGAATACAAAGAGGCATAATAACAATGACAAATCCTACATGTATGCACATGTACACCAGCTGGGACAATGCCAATACACATGGAAGAGTTAACAAAACAAAATAATGGTCACTTTGATGATTCCTATAACATTAAAGATGAATAACAGTTTTGGGAAAGTTACAGAAAACATTTATAATTGATCAATATTGTTGAATAAGTATCTAAAAAGGGCTTGCGTGCTAAACTCCGAACCTTACGATGCGTTAAATGCAGAAATATCGGAAGAAATCCAATACCGCTCCGTGAAATGTATAAATCCAGCCGCATGTTCGCACCTGTCCGTGCCGCTAGCGCTGACTAGAGATATCGACAAGCTGGGACAAGCCGTATAGCGAACGCACGTGGTCAAATTGCACGTAGCACATGCGCGATTCCGTGTGTGCGATATCTATCGCCAACAGATCAATTTATAATTTTGCAAATATACTCAATTAGTAGGCGGTTTCTTGGCCAAATTTGTATAATCCCATATTAGTAAAACTATATTCTTTCACATGGTTGGTAATAAGAGCGGTACATTTCATTTTTAGGGGGTGGGGCGTTTCCCACTACTGTCATTCACCTTTAATGTCTTTCTCACACACAATTACACATTCTTAGCATATAATGTACATGAACTCATCACAAGGTGTGCTCACATTTCCTATCTACACTTTGTATGCATTAAAAAGTATTCTAGATTCTCCCAGTAGGACTCTATGAGCAGCATTCATGTTTTCTACTAAATAGACATTATAGCAATATTGGAGACCTTTATATTTACTCATTGATATAGTGGACTACTGCATGAAGATGTCTTTTATAAATCAGCTGTATGTATGCATGTTCTCGCTCATCTACTGCCATACCTGATGATACTGCTACAATTGTTTTGGAGTCATCTTCAATAACAGTTGATTCAGATTGTTTGATCAGATGTGCTGTGCCAAACTGAAAAGCCTTGCACACTTTGTGAAGCACACATGGGCCCCGTTGCAGAAAGAGATACAATCGATTGTAAGTTACAATTGATTGTAAGTCAGAACATTTGCGCATTTCATCCAATCAGATTTCTGCATTTAGAACACATGATCTGACTTAAATACAATTAATTGTAACTTACAATCGATTGTATCTCTTTCTGCAACGGGCCTAGCTCAGTATTATGCAGTGTGCACTAACTAGTCTAGTTACTAATGTTTTGAGCATCTAGAACAATTTACTCAACATCTCCCAGCATGACCGTCTTGAAGTATGCCATGCTTGCTTATGCTTGTCATAACATGCAGTGACATGACTGACTGGAACGTGCCATTTAGTGACATCAAGATTGCATCACAATCAACGGTCATCACAGATAGTTGACATAATGGACACACATACATCCCTGGTCACAATGAAGGAAGTCCATTCACACAATCAAATACAGACAAACCTATGTATAGTGACCGCCTTGAGAAAACAAGAAAAGTGACCACTGTAGACAGATGACCTCTATAACAAGTGTCCTAAGTCATAAGACTATTTTCTCTACAAGGGATCATTTTTTGTGGCCACTATAGGCAGGTTGGCTGCTATAGACAGTTGGCCACGCAGACAGGTTTGACTGTACAACACATAGTCACCAGTAAATCATAGTCCATGAGATGTGTTCACTTTTACTGCTAGAACATGTTCATGTTTTTTGCTCCACCGATTCCATGGACATCCTGATGGCAGCTTCTAGCATGGCCGTCTCCGTCAGGTCGTCATCATTGGTAACCGTGGTAACAGCTTTCTCCCCAGTCTCCTGCCTGCTGACGGCCGAACAAGACAAATCTGAGGTCTTTGCAGAGTTATTTGTATTCGTCTCTTTTTTCTCAAGAGGAGATGATGAGTCTTTGATCCGAGTACTATGGGTGGTTGGAGGCATGACTGGCTGATCAGATTTCTCTTCACCGTTGCATGAGGCGGCGGTGGTGGCATCTGGAGATGTTGCTTGCCTGTGAAGTGAAACATAACAAGGGAGTAATTTCAATCGGCCGTTGGTTACTAATATTGAAATTCATTTAGAAGAAATTAAATGTCTATACCAGACATTGCACAAAATTACATAAAGAAAGATATTACCACTCGTCATCTGGGCACATTTCAAACCAGCAAAATTAGCTTGTGCAATTCTCAACTCCCTGGGGAACATATACTAGCTGCAACCAATCTTTTTGATGCATCAGGCTAATTGACACCCACCTAAGTACCCATTTATACTCTGAAATCTCTTGCTGAAAGACATAAAACCCAAGACAACACTTGGGTTTTGAGCTCAGGACCTCATGATTTTGAGTCAGTGGCACATCCAATTGTGACATTTGCTGGTTATAGATTTTAATCCAAAATCTTCCTTCCAATTTGCCAGTTTACAAGTTATTTTCAATAATCTTTGTTCCATTCCAACTAAACTTGCAAGCATATGTATATGTACCCTTTCCTCTTAAATGTGTAGTTTTGTTCTATATTCAAATCTTAATGTAATCAAAGTAAGGGGTGAGACACAAATCCAGATAGCATAATATTTTTCAATGGAACATACCTGTTAAAATATGCTTCTCTCTTTCTTCTTACTTCATCTATATTAACAGGGTCACTGGTTTTTGAGGCACTGGAACCTTCGTTATCTGTAAGGATTACAAACAAATAAAAAAGTTGATACAAATCTTGAGTTGACAATATGAAGTAATCCGTATTAAAAATTTGTCCTATATGATATTCAAGAAAATCCACAGTTTGTCTCTCTGTACCAAAATAATGTTGTACATTAATTAAAATTGACTTTCAAAGATAAATGAAAAGAAATAAACAATAATAAATCAATTCTTTTTTCCCTACTTCCCATGTATTATCATGATTAATTCCGAATGGATCAAGCAACATACTACTACTTGATTCTAGTTATGACTTTTGATTCTGCAAAAGTCTCAATTGTGAAAATTATCAGTAGTTACCTTTCCAAACCTAGTCTAGTTTGGCTTTTTATGAAAACTTCAAATAATTATACATTTATATAGCAACTTTAATATGGTTGATCAGCTCTAAGCCCTTTATGCACGATATCATGACCCGGCCCAGTCTTCGAACAGACACATAATGTGCACTTTCTACTCCCTTGAGAGCGATACTCTACTCTATGTAAATTCAACCTCTAGGAGGAGCAAGTTTTACACACATCAATCACTTTCTAGCTTTTGACTTTTATGAACCGAATCAATCATGAATTTGATATGGATTTCTCCATACCTTGTAAACTGAGTTTGATTGCTTCCTGCAATTCGTTGTCATGGAAACCAGGCATTGCCTTCCTGCTGGCTTCAAGCGCCTTCTGGAGGTCATCCTGCGTGACATTCGCCCCAGAGGATGCAGTAGACGTTGAGGAGGAGGAGGAAGAGGACTGGGCCAGTTCTGAGAGGAGTTTGGGTCTCTCTGTCTGGACAGCTGGGATGAGCCTCAATAGCTGGTCTGCCTCGCTCTCTGGTAGACTCCCCCGGATCACAAATATGGAGTAACCTTGAAATGTTTCCATGCACAGAAGGAATAATAAAATAGAGATTACTTGACCAGTTATGATAGGAGTTGGTCCTGTCTTGTCAGTACCACTGATATAGGCATCTAAAGTGTGGGAGAATTGTTTTGGGTATTTTGAGAACCCCTCTCCTCTATACAAAAAACATCTTGTCTCTTCGGCAAAAACAATCTAATTTAATGAACATACATGTAAGGGAAGCTTTACAAATGCCCCCTCATATTTTAGCCACTCTAAATTCGAAAGGTTTATTCTCTTTTTCAAATAGAAGGTGCAACCAATTTTTTAATTTATAACATGCAAACAAATTCAAGATGACCTAGAAATTAAAATTCATTGCAATCTATCTGTATTCTATTTGGGTTGAATTTGAGATCATAAATTTCACTTGTAATACAGTACTATTATATCATCTCCTTGAAAACGAAAAAATGATGCAGAGGCGTTTGTATTACAAATAACAAACAGACAAGCAAACAAACAAAACTAACCATCTTTCTGCAGTTGTGCGAGGAACATGCCCAGATATGTGTCTGATATCAGCTCAGGGCCCGTCAGTAACGAGTTGAGGTTAAACCACTGGTTGCCTAGTTTGCGAATAGTCAGCCAGTGCTCACGAAAGTTGCATATAAACGCACATTCTCTCCTGAAAAGAGAAATTGATAAGTAACAATGCATATTGCTCTTTAGTGAGTTCTTCATTAGGTAATAAGATTACTCTCTATTCTTTGAGGGAGATCAATCATGGGACACTAGTTTGAAAAGTTTGTTCAGCTTTCTCATAATGATCATCTAGAATTTGCCCCTACTGTTTTAATAAATGGACATGATTTAAACACATGTAAATGCAGTATGGCTTACTGCTATAATTGGGAGATTAACACACTTATCTAGCAGCAGCTGAGGACTTTGGTTATTTATATTTACTTTTTTAACATTGTAATGGAGGATTATCAAACGTCTAAGAACGTAATAGTTTTTTCCCAGATTTTCAGGTAATTAAGTGTAAGTGCTGGTTCTTTCTGATTTTTTGTTTTTTTGTTTGTTGTTGTTGTTGTATATATATATTTTTTTTGTTGGGGGGGGGGGGGGGGGGGGGGGGGGTGAGGGTTTTGCATGGGCTGGTTTGAAATACATTATTTAAGGACTTATAAATAAGAATGATCCCCCTCCAAAAGCTTGCAACCCTGTGAAATGTGATAAAAATCAATACTTCTCTAGGTACCCATGAGATCATTTCCATAATGTACAGTGAAATGCGAGTTCAACTTTAATTTTCAAATTTGACAAAAAATATGCATTGAATCATGCAAAATATAATTAAACTCTGCTGATATTTCAACAGTACTCATGAAAGCTATACAGCATGTGATTTTTTTTAAATAATATAAAAACTCCAACCAGTAGTGGTTATCACCTTTAACTCTCAACGTTTGGTGTACTTACTGAGGCTGTATTGAGGCAGTTCCAGCTTCTGAGCTGCCAATGGGAATGCTCCAGCAGCCCCCCACACAGACCAGAGCCCTGCTGATCACTTGGATAGAGAAGAACCCACTATCGTCCATGTTAGATGACGGTTGCTGAGGAATTGGAATGGGGGAAAACATACATCAAGATATCATCTGAATAAATAGAAAGATATAAGGTAAATCTTTTGAGCTGCTATAGAGAAACCTATTTTAATTTGTGGATCAAACAAAAAGGGTCTTCTGAAAAAATGGTAATATGTATAAAGACAATCATTACATTTAGCCCTAATGAATGTTCAGTCATTAGTGTAGATCAAATCTGTATCTAGGGCTCATAATAAGCACAAGCCTGCACTTAGAGCCACCAAATTTCTATATTGTCAAATTTTACTTGACCAATTGGGCAACAAAAATTAACTGACTTGTTACTGTTATTCTTTGTTCAGGGCTACTCAATCCTTGATTCAGGCTACTGAATGTGTAAAACCTTCATTCAACTTGCCCGACAGAGCCACACGAGAAGAAAGGTTAATTCTCTTATTGATCTATCACTGTTAGAGTGACATTGTGATCTAAATCTCTCCAGATCTCCTGCCACTATTCTGCAGTACAAACATTTAATACAAAAACTCTAAGGCCTTCGCAAATTCAAAATTTGTCATTTGTACCACCACAGAGTGGAACAACTTACATGTACTTCAATCTTGTGCAAACCAGCTCTCGCTGCATACAATCCAGAAAGCACTTGCAAAGTACCCATCTGTCCTTAGGATAAGCTAACCTAACCATTCCAGAAAGCAAAAGGACCTGTCTGTCCGTAGGATCTAAGATAATCTTACCTCTTGGAATCTCAAGTATTCTGGAGAATCCACCCCTCCCTCCGCCATGCGTGCTCTTTCTGCATCATCCAACTCCTGAGCAATGGACGCTAGGTCCACTGCACTAAAATAGGCTCCTTTGAATATTGAACAGACAAAAAATCAAACATACATTTTGACAACAATAAAGTGACATAATTACATAAATCAATGAAACCCAAGCAAACTGTTGTCCTTTTATAGACTTAAAGAGATTAGGAGAAATAAAGTTAGAGCATAAGTGGGCAAGAAACAAGAACACCATGGCTCTTTGAATATGTCCATTTATTTCTATGGGGACTCAAATTGGCAATACACTAATCAGTTTGTGGACTACTCAGTCTACTCCCTATGTTTTGTTCACAAATGCTTCCATTTTTTCAGTTTTCCTCATAGTCACACTTTTCCATTCCTCAAACTTATGATATGCTTGCTGTGTACGCATGTATTCTACAAAACATATGTTGAAGTCAAACAAAGGGCAAACATATATTTTGGTAAAATTTACAAACATTTAAATTTTGTGTACAAAACATATATAGGGAGTAGTCCACAACTTTGCCAGAGTGCGTTGCCAATTTGAGTCACTATAGAAATAAAGAGATTATTAATCCAATTTAGTGTCTCATAGGGCATACATTGATTTGATATGATTTTATTGTCCTTTAAGGAAGAAAAAATGTTTTACTTGTTCTAAGAAGTCTTTAACAAAAGAAAGCAATTTTTTTTTATTTACTTTGATTTTTTCTTCTTTTTATAATATCCTCTTCAATCAAGGGGCTAACTGTACAACATGTCTAAAAGTCTAAATATCATTAACATTTAAATATCTACATTTAACCAATTAGACAAATTTTATTATGCAAATCATAACAAATAAATTAACTTTGAACAACATTTAATTACCTTGAAGAAGGGAATTCAGGCAATGTTGGGCACACAGAGATCCCTCTTGCTGGTATAGAAAATATAAATGCAAGCAACAATGCATTATAATTATATACAAAACAATACGCTGGGAAAAACGGTTTGAAGTGTCCATTTTTACATTCATGAACATATTTATTGCCCTATTGATTCTTTGTAGAATTTCAAACAAGTACATGTAGGTATATCATCCACTTTTTAAAATTTGCAAAAAAAAAGATACAGCCAAATATAAAAATTATCTTAAATACAAAAAGTCAGATAGTCAAATCTAGTGCTTTCATGTCCTCTTTGACATTATTACTGAAATATTTTACTGTCAATATTTCAGTAATAATGTAAAAGAAGCCATGAAAGCGCTAGATTTGTTGATCTAACAAAAGGTATGCCACTTTTTGCCAGGATTTGCTGTGTATCGTGTGATTTTAGTGTTAGATCTTGGAATGCAAATTATTGCCGAAAACTAGTACGTATTTACCTTGAAAAAGACACAATTTGTTGGCATACTAAAATTTATTTGTGGCTGCCGGCACACAGAACAAATCCACCATTTTGGGTAAGTCATACTTCGTTTTACTTTGTTCAAATTCGGAGTGCCAAATGAAAAATAGAAGTAGTTACTTTAGATTCTTTAGTTTAGACTTTAGAGCGAAGAAAAATCAACAAAGTTTGTTAGTAAAACCAACTTTTGACCTTGTCGCACCTATACGTCTTCAAGCTTTTTGAATGCAAGTCGTTACAGCTGATTATAGTCACTGTCAGCCCTCTCCGACAGAAGACTGTGGCCAGTGCAGTTAATTTGTAAAAAGACTCTAAAACTGAGGCCCTGGCCCCTGAGTATGACATTATTAAAGGGATAGTTGAGTTTTGGTAAAGTTTTTTGTCAAGCTGAATTTTAGTAACCAAAACCTGCACCATTACATTACAAACTAACAGTTATAACTCCATCATGCTCGAAAGGAATATAAAATTATAAATGACTAAGTAAAAAGCCTTTTATCGTTCAAAAGAACCGTTAAAATTCAAGAGGGCGCTCTCTCAAAACTCATTGGTTTCAACCATTTAAAATCAAATATTGTGCATGTGATGTTTTGTTGAACTAGTGATTAGATAGAGAGATAATCAACAACTAGATCTATTTAAAAACCTCTTTGTAAAAAATTTTAAAAGAGGAAGCATTAAAAAAATAATTTAAGGCTGGTTCAAAATGATTGAATATTTGTGGGGCCCCACAATTATTACAAATGGATATTTATATGGATATTTCAGCCATTTCTTAACCGATTTTGATCGAATAAAGTTCATTCTCTCATTAAAACTGTATGAAGGTGTATCCCAACTTTGCGCACGAGAATTTCGGATTTTTTCAAAGTGGCTTAGGATCAAGAAAATTACAGTAATCTCAATGAAACAATCATAAATTACCCCTCAAATTCTGAGGATTCGATTAATCTTGAAACTCACAATTCGTGGTTATAATGACCCGATTCCGTGGCATGTCATATCAGCAAGAACTTTTTCACCGAGTACGGTAGTTTCCATACTTCGCGCGTCAATACCTAGGGCACCCTGCCGTTGACTTAACACATATCCCCGTGTGGCAAACTGTAAACACGCATTTCAATGGCAGTGTGATGATGCAAACATTTTGCGCGCATTAGCATGTTTGCACGCGCAGCATTGTCAAGCTATCTATGGAGATTGCGCGATCCGAAAGTAAATTTGAAGGGTAGGTCGCAACGTAGGAATTACTTTTTTTTTTCTTGGGGGCTACTTTTTCAATGGCCTCAAAAAATGAAGGGGCTACTTTTTGAAAATTGGGGGCTATTTTTCAAAAAAGGGGGCTACTTTTAAAATATCATTTTTTTTCTTAAAATTTTCGAGGTCCATCAAAAGAAGGCAAAACAAAGCAAAAACAATATCAATAACTGAAAAGCAAAGGCCAACAAATATTTATATTTCAGGAATTTTGTGCTGGACTAGGTCAACTGAAATTTTGAATGTAAATCGTTTTTATAATTTATGTTTTGAAACGTTGATTTGCGTGTACGTTATTGTCATTTGTAATGTTCTCATTTTGCTTTGTTTCATTTGAAGAGTTAATTAAATATA
Source organism: Echinarachnius parma (assembly GCA_037951105.1). Lineage (NCBI taxonomy): Eukaryota > Metazoa > Echinodermata > Echinoidea > Clypeasteroida > Echinarachniidae > Echinarachnius > Echinarachnius parma. The sequence continues at coordinate 58,270 of JBAMJV010003962.1, read as the reverse complement.
TGAGGAAAAATTAATGCATACGTGTATGTGTGTGTCTTTTTTATTCATAAGTATCTTCATCAGAATTTGTATTAAACAAAAACCGTTAGTGGAACACTAAATTAAAACTAAAGAAAGTAAAAATGTATGAGGACCGAGGACGGTATCAACATAATTTTCAGAAAAGGAAATGGGTAAAGGGGGAAAGGGAAGGGTACTTTGCACTAAACAGACGAACAAATTACAGTCTCCAACGATAAAATAACCAGAAAAGTCTAAGAACTTATGAATTTCTGACTTTGAGTTTGATCTAAATATATGCAACAAGGCCTACGCTGAGAAATAAAACTTTACTATCAAATTTTAAAATGCAATAAACATCAACAAAAATAATATAGGGAGCCACCGAAATAAGCGTTAGGGTAAGGGTTGGGGCTATGTTTGTCCAAGTTAGCGATCAAAACTAATTTAGACCACTAAAATCTAAGTTACAACCACAAAAATATTGTGATTTCAAAATCATAGTTGTAGTAAATCACCACCAGTACACAACCTGCATTTCCCCCACAACTCCAGGCATGATAAACTATGCTGACGGGTATACATGCCTGCAGGTAGGGCTTGAAAATACCGAACATTTCGTTGTGAGAAATGTACCAGAAATAATGCATTGACGAAATTAACAGTTATAAACAGTCTTAAAATAAGTATATCCCTAATATTTCGGCAAAACTATACTTTAGTAGGCTTAGAGAATTTTGGTCGCTAACTTCAATTTTCGTACTGCCCAATAAATCTAACTTATATAGCCACTAAATCTAACCATAGCCACTAAATCTGGGTTATAGCCACTAAATCTGACCTATAGCCACTAAATCTGACCTGTAGCCACTACATCTGCCCTATAGCCACTAAATCTGACCTATAGCCACCAAATTTAGGGTTAGGGTTAATAGGGTTAGGGTTAGGGTTGAAGTTAGCGACCAAAATTCTCTAAGCCTACTAAAGTATAGTTTTGCCAATATTTCTTACTTTGGTGCCCATTTCTCCTGCACAAATACGATTTTAAAGATGAAATTAATCACCTTTATGGACGGAAAACACAACACAAGTTATAATGTGATTGAGTGCATGCAAAGCTGGGCATATGTTGAAAGATGCCAGCTGATAGGTCTTACGCACACACTCCCTCTGTTCTACATGTTGCAAAGACTTCCAGGGGAGGTGTCCGTTTGCTAAAACTAACAGCATTTTGTTTTTGAAGTAGATAATTGAAGAGAGAGAGTGGGAGAGAGTGTTTTGATAATGAAACAGCACAATAATATGCGCTCCCGACTTTTTTTTCTTGGTCTCTTTCCTTTCTTGCAAAACAGAAATCACGGCATATATTCCCCGATTTTGGTAGCGTGCGAGCGGCTAGCAGCGAGATGTGTCATTGAACTGCTCGTGTCAGTCGGGCCTGCTCCGGCGGGGGCGACTCTTCGTAGAAGGGTCGCCCGCTCAAGTACAGTTTTTAGGATTTTAGGGGGCGATTTTGAGACTCACGGGGGCGAAATCGCCCGTCGCCCCCGTGTATTTCCGACGCTGGTAGGTCGAATAAAGGAGCATTTTGCGCAGCCTTTCGATGACAACAAATATGTTCTACTGGAATGATTTCCGTTTAATTTGCTTGATTCTTCCTCCTCCATAATTTTGTTGAAACACCAAAGTTGTGATTTACAAAAAGGAAGTGTATACAACCACACGCGTGTGGCGCCATGCACATCTACACTGTACAATGGTTCTGGGGGAACCATTTACCTTACACTAGTGCTAATCGCGGTCGAAGCAACTTTTACGTTTTTTCTCTCTCACATACCTTCTCTTTCTCACTTCTTTTGCACTCCATCAATACATGAATGGATTGTGCCACTTTTTTATTATTTGTTATTATATAAATGCGAATACAATACGTTCTGCTATACTCACCAAATCTGCATTTTCAGCGGTAAAATGTTGTGAGTCCGGCTTCCTTCGGGAATTGGCAGGAAATGGCCGCGTACACACGCCACCTATGGCTGGCTATGGCATAACATATCGCGCGGTACGGTAGCTCTATATCGATATCATGTAAACATGAAAGTTCGTTTACTAGTCTTTTACAAAGCCTACTTGAATGTATGTTGGTAGCAGAGCGTGATGACAGGCTTCACATAATTACGGCGTTAATAGTGAACGTCTTGATAGAAGATCAACATCCGATCTCGAATGGTCAACACTCGAAGAGACCAGCGTCACGTAACTAACATCGCCAGGCAATGCATTGTCTCGCATGTACGTAATTGTGGCGTAGAGAGCGCACTCTGACTCGGACCAGAAAAATACTGAGTCGCCATTTAACACAGGAAGCATGCTAGAAAGAGGCTTGATACGTTGATGTATCTACGAAAATGGGCTAATTTCTACCTTTTTGCCAATATTTTCCCAAATTAAAGTGCCATCAGGAGTAAAATGGTGAGTTAATGCATTCAACATGTTTCTTAGAGTATGAATGTGAAGCATAACTTTCATGCTTTGGTTGTGTAAAGTTAACATAATTTTCGGAAGATGTAGTGCATGGTTCCCTTACGTTCATACCACGTAAGTGAATGGCAATGAGTGTATGTGTGGCGCCATGTGTAACATACAAAGTATTTTACACATAAGTACAGGTTAGCTGTGACACGATGTCGCTCGAAATGTTTGGGAGATTTTGCGACGGGGTGATTTATCAACTTTCCTTTCATTATTTATTGATTTGTTTCAGTTCTAGAAATTAATTAAACCTTCAACCTACCTTGCATGATATTTAATTTGTTGAAAAAGAATAACTTACCCAAAATTGATGATTTGTTACGGTAGTCCGTGCTGATATTCCAACTGATCGTGCTGCAATGATGATCCCAGAAACTAGTCGGCTATGCATGCTGCATGCATGCATGCTATCCCAGCATGCATAGCCGACGAGCTTTCGGCCGGGGTCGTCATTGCAGCGATCAAATGGAATATGACACGGACTACCGTCAAAAATCATCAATTTGAAGTAAGTTATCCTTCTTTTTAGCCTCAGTCATTTCACCATTTGGAACATTGAAGTCCATGCATAACATAATTCATAAGTATGAATACTATGATTTGAACCCAGATATATAATTTTAACTAACTTTTTCTAAGGTAATGTTTGTTTTTATTAGTGTGTTTGCCGTTTATCCTCACGGTATACACACTTCAGTATGCCAGGCGCCGTACTTCGCACGGCGCCTGGTTAGGTTATTAAAAGTACAGGTATGACTCCACCCCACACTTAGGTACATTACAGTAGCATTGTGTGGAGATCAACCTCTTCCGCCTGCTGCACTATCCAAAACATAAACAATTGTTGTCGGCCGATTTCTCCCTAAATTTACCAGCAAATGCAAAAAAACTTTCATTTATGTGATCCCTAAGTCATATACTTAGATAATAATTACCGACTTTGTTGTTTTGAAGATTGCAAAATGTAGAAAAAAAAGGATTATTTCCCGTCTGTTTTCATTACCGATGCATCCTAACACACGACGTTCAACTGATGAACGGTACAGTGTATGAATAGGCAGTATGGTAATCTCCCGTGTATTACCATATATTGCGTGTAAATGGTCCACCTAGGTGGACCATAATTATACTTTGTAGATGTGCTCCACCCCACGTATACGGAGAAAAGTAAACTACAGCACCACCCGTTAGTTTTCATGTAAGTTATACGTTCTAAAAAGGCATCTCTCCAGAATCAAAACAAAAATAGACAATATTTTTGAGAAGTTTAATCATATACGTACACAATCGCATTTTAAACTCATAAAGGAAATCAAACATTACCTTTTCATGAAATATAGAATCCATTTTAAGCTGAATATTACGTAGTAAAGCGAGTCCTCTTGAGTCTTGTATGTCGATGTATGAACTTGATGAAATTAGAAACTTGTTGTTGTTGTTCTTTAATTTAGGGCTTTATAATGTTCAATCTGAAAAGATGATTCCCGACTGGCTTTGTTCTTCAAGTTATTCTTTGGTGATCATGATGTGTTTCACATTTCTTAAATTGCTCCTTGAGTCCGTTCAATCGATGGTGAGGCAAACAATAACGTTGCCTTTAATTTAACTGTAGGTTTGCTATATATACTAGCTACTCATTCAACGGCGACAACGCCCCCGCCACCATAATATTCCCGGGGAATCCCGGCCGGCCGGCTGACAAAAATAATAATAAAATACCCAAGTATAATCGGGAAATGGCAAACAAATTAATGTTGAGGACTGAATATAATTTAAAACAAAACTGGAAAATCAATTTCTTATATATAGTTCCCCCCCCCCCCCCCCCCCCCCTTGGATAGTGGTGGCACATCCATTACGGCTAATCAATACAATTCCCCCTGTCTTTATTCCCCACAATTTATACACAGTACAAAATTAAGTAAAAATTTACAAGAAAACAAAAAAACATTACACGGAGACTACACATATTCATCATTACGAATATTAGAGAACTGATTGTTCAACTGTTCGGAATTACTCCTCACACTCGTCTCACAAGATTTCGGCAATCATTTGTCCAATCAAATTTGATTCATGTATTTAATTTAATTTAATTGTAAAACGATGAGTAAAGAGTAAATGGATTCTTTTTTTCCCCATATATAGCCTATAATATATATATTCTTTTTTGGTTATCCACTTCTATGCTGCTAATTGTTGAAATCTTTGAAGACATGATATTTTATTAATTTACATTTTGAAATATCACAGTCATTTAATTATTAGATACAGTAAGACAATGAGTAAAGAGAAACGAGTATATGGGTTCATATTATGTTCATATTTTCGTGGATCCCTTTACATTGTTAATTTATCGCACTCGTGTGATGCTAATTGTTGAAATCTGACTTTGTTTTAGTAACTTACATTTTTAAGACCACATTTAATTACATATTAGATACAGGTGTTTTTTTTTGTATACTATAAATTTCACTTATGTCTAGAATGAAATAAAAAGAGGGTAACTATTCATATACTATAATAATTAAAAATGTGTATGCCACCATATACTTCTTCTTTTCTACCGTATGTCCCAAACAAATTACAATCGGACTTTCTGCAACGATAATTTTGATTTGAAGATAGTAGATCACTCATAATGCGATCTCAAAGTATGAAACTATAACTTATTACCTACATTTTGCAAAAAATCCTATTCGATTTGCTTCAGTGGGCATGGAGAATGGGGGATCTTCGTAAATCATGTCATGGGTCCGTTTCTTGGCACCCATATGAATGGAAAATATTTTGCTCACATCTGTCAGGGCAACTAACAAATTAATTCAAATTATGTGCATACCTTTATATCAATGGTGTGTACAGTGTGAGGTTTTGTTGTTGAAAGATGTATTGATCTCTCAACAACAACAAAAACAGATAAGAGAAAGCCATAAAGGAGGAAGAGCTCAAAATCAAGTCTTCCATGAGTTAATGATTTAATTTCTCTATTTAATCATTCATTTTCACACCTTACCAATGTTTGCAAAACTCAGAAATATGATTCCCTTTTACTTCATTTCATTCATTATTTATTTCGTTAGTTGAAAATGAAAGGAAACAAGCAATCACTTTCTCAAAAGATATGTTTGTATGGGTATAACTTTCAATTTAATACAAAATAAGGGGCTTAGAATGAGATAAATATGAAGAGTTTGTAATTATCTTTACAGCACTTTTTTTGTAATGTAATGTATATAAACGATCTGAAAGGTAATTATTGTAACATCCCCAAAGTATAATACAATAATTTAAATGTCCTAAAATTAAGGTATATAACAACAATAAAATGTGTTCCGGAAGATACCCTCGTATATATTACAGCTTATATTAAAAAAAACAATATTTTTAATATTTTACTTATAACATTATTAACATGACTTTTCCATTTCATTTCCTCATCAATAAAAACTCCTAAAAACTGCACAGTGTTCACCTTTTCTATTTGTATCACTATCAATAATGGATTCTATATCTATAAAGGCATTGGAAGGATTACCAAAGAGCATAACATGTGTTTTCAAAACATTAAAAACTATTTGTTTGCTAAAAACCATGTATGAACTTTCATTAATTCCACATTCATCATTAAATTGATCAATATCCCTGTGTATTAAAACTATACTTGTACCATCAGCAAACATTTTGAGTAGGTGAGGAGAGTGGCAAACCAATAATATAATTAAAAGTAAAATGGATCCTAAAATGGAGCCTTGTGGAACTCCGCAAGTAATTGGTTGCAAGTCTGAATTAATATAATTTAAATTAACAAATAGTTGTATATTACAAGCTGATGTCTAAGAATAATCCTACAAACGTTTCCCTATGTTCAAAAGCATAATTTACATTTTAAAAAAAATCACAAACAGCTAAACAAAGTGGAATTTCTTATTTCGCATCATTTACTTGCTTTCATATAAGTTGAGTTTAGGTATATTAGTGCAAATAACAAGCACACTTTCCTTTGAAATGTGTCATTAGTATGAAAATAGAGGGTGGAGAACAAAAGAAGAAAAGAGGGAGATTGGCAAGATAGAGGACCGTGCCCCCCCCCCCCCCCATAATTTGAAAACAAAAACATATCATTGGAAAATCCCTTATCCTATATGAGTTAGCCCCCGGCACCCATCAGTAGGGCTATGAATCATGAACGTCACGTGACTTAGGAGTTTTGCGATCTGCAGAAGTAGAATACTGTAGTAAGATTTTCTAATGTCATGGTTGAATGATAATGAAGTACTTATAAGGTAAATGTTATCCCCCACCCCCCCCCCCCCCCCCCCCCCCACCCCCCGTTATAAATACCGCCTTGATACTGCTGAACGTCTTGAATAGAAACTACGTATGCACGCTCAGCTAGCTATCAGCTGATTCATTCACAATTGACCAATCACAAATAAGCAGCGTAATTATTGTTCAAAAGCGCTTTTCTTGACTTGACTTGAGTACGACTGAATGTTTTTACCGAGCTTTTCTCTTTGGATTTTGAGACTAAAAGGAACAAGATGCCTTCTAAATTAGATGACTACGATATATTGTACACCATTGGCAGTGGATCTTATGGAAAATGTAGGAAAGTTCGTCGCAAGAGTGATAGAAAGGTAGATATTGGCCACATTTACTTTTCTGCGTGTAATGTGTAACCCCGTCTCCAGGCACAGCGACTAGCCACGGGGGCGGCGTGGGGCAGCCAGCGCCCGGTGAAGCTTCCAAATTGTCTCGGACTCTGCATGGCCGTCTGCCTGCCCATGCCATGGCCATGCCCACCCTAGGACCAATGCCATATAGAAAGCACAGTAAACAAGTTTGTGAGATTAACCAAAAATGTAAAAATATTTCTAGCTATAATAAAGTATCATCTCACCAAATAAACCAACTGTGGATAGTAGGAGGGTAGAATTAAACACAATTTGAAACTTACATTGAGCCTTCTGAAGTAAAAAGTACTTTTAATTCCTATTTGAGAATTGTGATCTTTAGAAATACTGCAATGGATCTAATCCAATCTGGCCAGAGCTGTACTGCCCTCTAAATGCAAAAGTAGACCAGTTGTTTACATGTTTAGGCTTATGCCCAGTAAACATTCTTAAATTCCTACTGAAACTGCAGAACAGTGGTACGAACAAATTCAATGACAAGGTGACTGAAAGGATCTTACATCTGTGTCCATTGTCTGTGAATGTGTGAATTGACTGCCTGGCCATAGGCCCTGGTTTAGCTTTTGTATAAGTGTAACAAAGAATGTAGGTCAATATGTGACTATAAAGAATTCTTAAATCTTTACAGCCAGCTTTGATTCTACTTATAAGATTAACATGGTCATGATTCAATGAAGCCTTCATTCAATCATGACCATGTTAATCTTATAGATAGTTCAAAGTTTGTAAGAATTCTTTAGAGTGAAGACATGCTATAATTGTTTGTTGAACAAAGCCATATTATGCTATTACAGCCATAACACAGCATCAAATTGATAGTGTGAAAAACATCTAGTTTAAGGCTAGGCAGACAGGGGATTTCCCCAGTGTTTACTGGGACAATGAGGGCAGCTGACTATCAGGCTTTTTACCAGGCAATGGAGTAAGGGGTTAATGCAGCATGCTGTTAACCCCTTGTCTTGTAGGGGTGGGCCATGCCGAGGAACGTTTCACTTTCAGGATGATAGACATGGTACTTTTTGGTACTTTATCATGGTACTATACTAGGTCAATAATTATTATATAATTCAGATAAGGAAGTAAAATTAATAAGCTCTAAAAAACGACAAATTCATCGGCATGACTTTGATAATTTTCATCACATTTTGACCACTTTTTGTCCTGCTTGTTCAGCGCGCAAAGTCAAGATAAGCATCATAGTCATACGTCTTTGGCTTTAGATTGGATTTTGTGTGTGTTAGTGTTTGGTTGTGTGCACATGTAGGAAAACATAGACATAGTTAGCGTTAGTTAAGACTAAGAGCTGTAGCAGTAAATTCCCTAGATCGACAAATCTATCGCTTTCAATGGCCTTTTTGACATTATTATTGTTATTTTCACTGTCGGCATTAGAATGCCGACAGTGAAAATAACAATAATAATGTCAAAAAGGCCATGAAAGCGATAGATTTGTCGATCTATAAATTCCCCAGTACGTAAGATGGTAAGCAGTAATGCCAAGTAAGAGTCACCCCTGCAAGTCAAGGGGCTTACTGCGTAAGCCCCTTGCGTTACTACTGTGTAATACCGATAGGTCTTTTTTGACTTGCGAACATTTTTTAAAAGACATCCAAATTTGATATTTAATACCGATTGTTTCGCCCCGCATTCTCACACAGTCTTGTGTATACACTGCAATAGCAAATTTAGACCATGTTTTAGGTCCCTTCATTATTTGTAAATAACAGAAAAAACAAACTTTATGCTCACCTTCTCTTTGTCTACTGAGTATTTCCAACACACCGACCTGTAGAATGGCAATGTAAACAACGTCTTCGCGATATAATACACGCATTCAATACCGATATCGGTTCTACTCCGATTACACCACGTTAGTTTTCGTTCAAGCCGCAATCAATTTACCAAATCCATGAAGCCCATTATTCATGTCTCATCTCGGTAATCAAACCGAGAAAATACTTGCCCAAATTGTCTTCGTCCTGAATAAAGATAGGTGTGGCACCCTGTTACTGATCATGACATTACAAGGTATTTAGGCATGGCGTATTGAGAAAGGCAATGCAAAATAAATATAAAACTCATTGATTATCGAGGCTAGTCGAGGTCTCCAAAATTTAGAAACTCAAGTTTGTTTTTTTTTATCGCCACCACGAATTATCGATACGTGAAAATATATAGCGCCATCTGCGTACGACATCAAAAATTGAGTTTCCGATAGTCAACTCGTGTATTACATACACACGGGAATTTCAGTGGATTTTATGGACTTCATTTCGACAGGAAAAAACACTTTTTGGACTGTTTCATGTGATAAAAGACTTGATTTCAATACTTCCATCTTTTGTTGCATCATATTACGTGAGTATGGTATATCGTAGTGATGGGTATTTCACATATTAAGGTTTTTTTTTTGTTGCCGTAATGCCTAATGTACATTGGCTATGAGTCCATATCACACGATATGGCAAAGGGTCTACACCTGAGTAAGAGTAAGACAAGGACAAGGCCAAGCCCCTACAAAAAAAAGGCCCTAGCCTCTCAAGTCAAGAAGGGCAATGGCCAAGCCCAAGCAAGCCAGTAATGGGAAGAGTTGAATTAACCACCTAGTGGTGGTTCATAATCATATGCAGCGCCACACAACACTACATTGTAATGCTGCGCTATACGGGAACAATGTGGGACAGTACAAAAAAAGTTTGTCAAAATTTCACACAAAATTCTTATCTTAAATTCAACAAAATCAATCATGACTGGCCCTAAAAATGATACAAGTGTTATATGAACTTACTACCAAAATGGTCCAAATTATTCTTCAAATGTCGAAAAAAATGGAAAATCTGCAGTTTTGGAAAATAAAAAGACTGAGAAAATCTCAGTCGTGATCCCTCTCGAAAGTGTTGCTGCTATCTGGATGACTGTCATGTATTTCCCGCAAGCTTCCCACACCACACGTGTTACCGTATCCGAATTCTGACACGGCGTATCCGAATTCTGATACGGCGTATCCGAAATCGGATACGGCGGGCATGCTTGCAGATCGCGAGTTGGCTTGTTTTGGACAATAATAAGCGGCCTCCGCATGTTGCGGGCGGGCTTTCTTTGTTTACGATGGGACATCGAGCAGGAAGAGAAAGAAATGGAACTTATATGACGATTTTTGTAAGTATGACTTATCATTTTGAAAATGAAATTTTGTACAATAAATCATAAAATCAGCTTCAATCTAGGTATGCAATTTTTAACTTTAGATTTGCTGTTCTTTTCTCTCTGTTTGTAGTTCAAATTGTGTCCCGTAGATTTTTACCACTGTGAGCAGTAAATGGTCCTATCAGGACCATTTACAATACATTGTAGATGTGTGCAGCGCAAAGTTATGAACTTTCATTCACAAAAGCGCTATGGAAACATTCACGCTTCGCTGTTGTGTGAAAAACTTTGGTCAAGTGAAGGCACTGTCAAAGTGTCAGTGACAGTGTCACATTGCAGTCTGGTGTTAGTTTTTATTGGAATAAACTACAAATCATATATCTGCAGTACAACAGTGAGAATCAAGGTAGTAAAAATGGAACTTTCCTCAAAAGTTCAAAACTACTTTACTATCTTTTACTCTAACTACACTTACAGTACTAGTCTAAATGATGATGACATTCATTTTCATTAAAATCTGGCATACTTTCCTATTTGTATCTTTCCATTTTAGATTTAGTTAGAATTAAGTTCCATCGTTTTTAGTAATTTAGCAAGATGCGTTTGCAATTCATGTCCCCCTTTTACTTTTCAGATCCTTGTGTCAAAGGAAATCGACTATGGAACGATGAGTGAGGCAGAGAAACAGATGCTGGTGTCAGAAGTCAACCTCTTGCGGGAACTCAAACATGAACACATAGTACGCTACTACGACCGCATCGTTGAAAGGTCCACTTCTACCATCTACATCATCATGGAGTATTGTGAAGGAGGGGACCTAGGGAGTCTTATCTCCAAGTGCAAAAGGGACAGGTACATGAGCTATCAAATTTCTTATGTAAAGGGTTCAACAAAGTTAAATTTTATGACAGTAATTAAACAAGATGACAGTGCTGAAAATGGAGCTTGGAATACAGTTGAGTAACTTTTTGATACACTTATAATACAAAAAGACAAAATAATAACTTTGAACATCAACAGTGTATTACAAATTACAAGAATTGTTTACATTTACAAAAAGATGACTAATTATAAATGCCAACATGAATCTGTACTGCAGCTCATACATATAGATATAACTTATGCATCTTGTTGTTCTCTATTTTCTAGAAAATTTCTGGAAGAGAGCTTTGTGTGGAAGATCTTCAAGCAGCTGACCATTGCTCTGCAGGAGTGTCATCGTAGGGGCAAAGGTCGGGCCATCCTTCACAGAGATCTGAAGCCTGCCAACGTGTTCCTGGATGCTGACCACAATGTGAGGCTGGGAGACTTCGGGCTGGCAAGAGTTCTTCATCACGACACAAGCTTTGCCAGGACATTTGTTGGCACACCCTACTACATGTCACCAGTAAGTGCTGCAATTACACTTTGCTTTGTAACTTTGTATGGTGATGCAAAGTATTTTGTTTTGTCCAGGAGCCTCATAAATGAGGCACAATGCAAAATTGTATTAATATGAAGTTCAAGTATGTTCATTTACGTTATTGTAGGACAAGACTCTTCCTCGAGTATTGAATTAAAACATTCCATGATTAATGTTTCACTTACAAGTAGTTTAGAATTGTTTCTACTGACGCCAACCAAATGGTAAAACCTTGTAACATTTCAGATGGTATGCAATCATCAAGTTTGATGTTGTTTGAAATGGATATCATATATGTACACATAACTTAAGCCTGAACAATGGTCATGACCTCATGTATCATATTGAGTAGATGGATTTAGTTTGATTAGTTTAGATTTCTGTGAATGATGAATGTTTGTATTTAACTCTCTTGATTGTGCAATTCTCTATTACAGGAGCAGATGAACCGACTGTCATACAATGACAAATCTGACATCTGGTCTCTTGGCTGTCTTATCTATGAGCTGTGCTCGTTGAGGTAAATTGACACATTTTAAAATTATAAAAGAAGGAGTAGCATGTATGTAGATTATGTAGTATCACATTTTCATATTTGTTAAATATTGTTTTTGCCTAAATGTTAGATATTTAATGTACTGTTTTTGAAGAAATATTTTGTAGATGCTAGTGTAATTTCTAATACCAAAATAAACTTATTTTAATGAATTTTAGGGGAGAAAAAAGATCTTGTTTTGGTATAAAGTATTTTTCAGGGAGGTTATCCTGCAATCCCAAGTACTTTCAATATGCATACCAGTAATTTAAGTACAGCATATTCTCCTTGATTACACTGTCTTAGTACTCTTTACCTGTAATAAACTTTATAAAGAGTCTCCAATCTCGAAAACACCCTGTTAACCACTTTCCTTTTCTGCTTTGTCCTGCAGCCCACCCTTCACAGCACCCAACCAGGCTGCACTTGCAGTGAAGATCAAAGGAGGCCAGTTTCGCAGACTCCCAGTGCAATATTCCAGTGACCTGAATGAGGTTATCACCAGCATGCTAAGAGTCAAGGTAAATTGTGACACTGTGAAACTGATTTCTTAGCAGCAAGCAACTGATTTTCATATCTTCAAAATATATGATCTCACTGAATTTGGCATTACAAATGGGACACTAGAACTGAATAGCAGCATGCCAGTGATAATATTCATGTCATGCTAAATCCAAAATACATGATGATCTCACTGAATTTGAAATGAAAAATATTATTCATGCAGCCTTTAATGTTTACTAGTTAAATTTGGGATTTTTGTTGTTGCTCCAATTATATTATGATTCAATCAAACATGCCAATCTAATTCTCACATTTAACTTTCCTTCATATTGGCAGGACAACAGTAGAAGAGTTATTAGTCCATTCAAAGCTGTCAAGAAAGAGTCCACTAACCAGTCAAGGTTTGATACAGCCTGGCCAAGATTATAGACAGAATAAGCAGGAATTCATTTTATTTTAGTGAGCTAAATTTTCTTCTTGTTTTGCTTTCATTTTTCTTTCAGCCTACTGGCAGACCCTCAATAGATGAACTGCTAGTCCACCCGAAGCTGTCAAGTAACACTCCCCCAGCCAGTGAAGCATTGAAGGAGCGCGAGGAAGACGACCAACTGAAACAGAGGGAGGACACCATACAGAGGCAAGAGGAGGCTCTGAAAGCCCGGGAAAGAAAGTTGGATGAACGGGAGAAGGTCGCCAATGAGAGGGAAAGGAGACTAACAGACAAGGAGCGGGAACTGGAGCTGCGAGAGCGAGCCTTAGCTGTCAAAGAGAGATTAGCAAGTGATAAGCAAGCCAGGTAATGGTCCTAAGAACACAAGAGACATGTATGCATAATGTAGTCCCTAGTTGGATTATTTTGATTAGCAATCTCTCATAGGTAGAAAAGAACGTTACAATTCCAAGAGGAGTGAAGACTTTAATTCAATAGCATGTTTCATGAATAAATACTGAATTCCAGTGTATGGGGAAATGTAATTTACTCATATTATTTATTTCGAAATCAATTTGGGATGTACACAAGGGTTACTTCAAATATTTACACACAAGATTACCAAATACCTGCATCAGCAGTATTGCTCTAGAGAGTAATGCCAGCAAAGCCTTTTTTTAACCAGTTCCCTTCAGGATACTTCAAGATCTTCGTACATAGCCCAACAAGATCCCATAGGTTAGGGGTTAATGAAACCTAATCTACCTAATGAAATTCATTACACTCATGATTTATGTTGTTTGGTTAAACACTGACTGTTCTCCATTCTCATTTGTTTATTTTCCTCTCTGTAGGGCTGAGGAGCTGATTGCACACCAGCATCTTGCCAAGGGAAACTCCAGGGTGACCGAGCTCAGGAGACAGAAAGGTAGGAGATCAACAAGTCCCGAGAGAGACTATGTGCTACCTTACTTGTGTGCTAGATACATGGCAAATATGCCAAGTCTCAGTCGCTAAGTTTCTTCCTTTCGCTTGCTTTTGAGCTAGATGCATTATATGGCAATTTTGACACTTGGTCACTGATTTACCTACTCACTTTGTGCAATTTGTGAGAGCATAGCATTTCAATAATTGAATTACAGTGAAACCTCATTATAACGAGCACCTTTGGCCCATCAAATTTACCTCGTTATATCAGATATCTTGTATCAGGGCTTAAGAATAATAACATACATAGAACCTAGACCTGTGAAATTACCTCGCTATATCAGACACCCTGTTACAACAGAGCTTGTTATAAAAAGGTTCTGCTGTATTATAGAATTGAGGTTGAATTTTATGGACATAAAGATACAAGATCCAAGGGTCAAGAGAGACACTGTCCCAATTCTAGCAAACTAGATATGTGGTTACTGGTATCATGGTATACATTTGCTGCTTACTTGTCAATAAAGACGAAGTCCATCCTGAAAACATGTTTGCTAAAAGGGTGACTAAAACAGACTATAAGAAAGCATTTTGGCATAGCGTGTCAAGAATTAAGAAAGCTGTGACTTTTTAAAAACTTCATTGAATAACAGGAATCTTACTATAAAATTGCCACATAATGTGACGTAATTTAAGACCAGCCTGCCCTGTTTTATGGAAATGAACATTCACAGAAGTTATTTTGTTTTCCTCTACTGCAGGATAATGTTATAAAATAGGAAATGGCTAATATGTGAATGACCACTTTCTACACATGTACAGTATAGTGAACAAAGTAAGAGAAATGGGTTTTTAACCGTTTACAAACAGAAATGGAAATTAAATGAAATTATCTAACAAAACATCGCTCATGATCGATGTCCATATTACTGACAATATTAAAACAATTCATGTTTCACGCTAGAGTTCAACTGTCAAGCAGCAAATTCTCAGGATGGTCCCGACTCCCATTCAATTAAATTGTACTTAAAATTGAAGAATCTAGGATGCTAGACGAGAATGTTACCTAGCAGTTCCTTCTCAAGTTCTGTGACTGGTGTTTTATTTCAAAGAAGACCTAGTCATTTTGCATGTGTCTATGGACTTCTTTCTTTAGAAGTGGTATATTGTTGTATATTGTCAATTTTTACCAGACATTTTGAATTTCAAGGACACCAATAAAAACAAAATTTCTGAAAATTAAATAAACCATTGTGACATATCAAGTTCTGGTCTGGTAGAACCATTGACATGAGGTGTTTCAAGAGGTATTAATTTTATCTGAAACGATGGATTATGTTTTTTAAAGTATTCTTGAGAACTAAATATCATGAACTCCCATGCAAATTGCATCAAATTATCAAAATATAACTTCTGGGAAACAAATTTGACAATGTGAATGCAGAGTGATCATTTTTGTAGGGGCCCAGAGAAAAATGCCTAGTCTTCTACTATACTCGTAATCACATTAAAAAAATAGTTTTCCTGTTATGGCATTAATGAAGTCAATTTCTTTGTCCTTGGAAATTTTTGAATGTTTTACTTTGCTTTTTACTAAATGTGCACTTTGTTTTGTCTTATTGGTACTCATGTTTTTATTTTACTTAGCAGTGTATACAGCATAAAAGAGCATGTTTAATTATGTTATTGAAACAACAAAATAAGAAAGTGCATTGAATATAACAGAGCTCAAAATTAGCACTGGCCCAATGGCCTGGGGTTACTAGCAATTTGGTTTGTGCCACCAAAATCTCAATAATACTTGCCTGAATGGGCAACCAAATACGATACTTTGTTAAAGGGGAAGGAACTCCTAGCCTTTTGACTTACTGGATGTGATGAGAGCATAACTCTTGTCATTTCTAGTCACTTATTTCCTCATGAATATTCCCAATAATGAAAATAATCAATATTTTATGGCCCACTGTCGTCTGCTTTCAATGCCAACAGGAGGCGGCCATTTCTTCAACTTCTCGCAGGGGGAATGACGTGTCAGGCGGAGAACACAATAGCGGGTTACGATAATGCTATTGTGTTCTCCGCCTGTCACGCATTTCACCGCGAGTAGTTGAAGAAATGGCCGCCTCCTATGGGCATTGAAAGCAGACGACAGTGGTCCATAAAATATTGATTATTTTTGTAATCGGGAAAATTCATGAGGAAATAAGTGACTAGCAATGATAGTAGTTATGCTCTCATCACATACAGTAAGTCAAAAGGATAAGGGTTAATTCCCCGTTAACGTTTTTCCAGTTTGGGGCTGTTGTTTTTTATTTGCCAGACTGGGTCACAAGGAAAAGTATGAAAGAAGAAATTATTTTCATTAGAACACTTATCAGGCAAAGAAACTAATTTAGTGGCACCGGGCCATTACGTACTAATTTTGAGCTCTGGTATTATGATTGGCTCTTTGGTGATTGTGCCCATGCAATGTTACAAGACGTTTCTATATGTGCAATAGTAGCTTTATAGTGATCAATTGAACTTGTTAACTGCTAAGAATCCTACACAATTAAATAAAACACTTTGTATGATACTTTGAATAAATGATGAACTATTTTGTGAAGCAAAATGTGAGCAGTGTTACATTTAAAGTTAAATAGAATGTTGTACTCAATGGCCCAAATTATCATCAGTTGCACAACTTTAGTCCAGACTAAAAAGACACAATTTACTGATTGATGTTTTTTATTTGCCACATGATATATGCTTATTGTTTCTCATTATTAAATCAAATCTCTCTGCCAAGCTCTTACTGTCTAGTGAAAGGATAACCCTTCACCAGAAGTATAGCATCCTTTTGTTCCGAGGATTGAAGGAGTACTTGCTGGTAACCTTTTACTGGAATATCAAGAGACACTTTGTCTGGACATGTCCAAAGCAGAGGATTGATAATAAGGAGAAACATATCAAATCCCATGTGATTGTGAATGGGTTCAACTGGTTACTTCTGCCTTTTTAATTTGGTCTAAAGTTGTGCAACTGGTGATATTTTGGGTCATGACATTGCATGGTAGAGATTATACACCAACAAACACAAGTGCACAAACACTCAAACATGTTGCACGCTCCGAGAACAGCTCTATACCAGGTGCATACATTAACACCAAGACACACACACAAACACATACAAATTTCAAACACTTTATCATGGGTATACAGAACTCGTTCACTAATCATTTTGTTTCATCCCGGGAATCCCAGGAAATCTGCATACCCTTAAATACCATCATACTTTCAGCAATGGATCTCACAAATGAAATTCTCTTTGTATAAGGAGCATGCGACATGTTCAATCTTTCATCCAAGATGTAAAAGTTTTTTTTTTAGAATGACATATGAGCATGCACCTCATATTAAATCATATTTCTTTTCATGTCTCTGCACCCCCAGATTTTGTTGATGACATCCATCCAGCCAACCTAAAGACGAAGAAGAAAGTCCACTTCATTGCCGGGAAAGAAAACCAACCTTTATCGGGTGTGAAAGCCAAAGGAGATGTCGTCATCTCCACATCTGAGGGCACCAAGGTGGCAGAGCTGAAGGAGCGTCTCTACCAAGCCAAGCTGAGAGGGGAAGCTCTGAGGCAAGCAGAGATGACATCAAAATTCAAGAGCAAACAACTCCTATCTATGCGATGAACAACTCTAAATGCAGTTACAACTGAATGATAACTGACTTGCAGACTTGCAGAGAATCATGAAAATGAACATTGTAACCACAAACCCTCCAAGCCAAGCTGCAAGGTAAAGACCGCTTAGCCCAGAGACATGGAGAGGTGAAGTCAAAGTTCAAGAGCAAACAACTCGTCTCTAATTGATGAGCACAAAAGATCATGATGCCAATGACATAATAACCATTACAGCGATTAGACTGTAAAACTATTGAAGCCAGTCCCAGACTTGGGTTTACCAAATAAAGTTGTCCTGTGACAGAGAGATGAAACATGAAAATGTTCCTTAAAGAATCATGTTGTCAATAAATATTTCAACATAAATGGTATGAAAGCCATATATTTAAGCCCAAGCTAAAACTGAATTCCTCTGTAATTATGAAGTAGACCGACATTCTTTACATTTTGACTGGAAAGCCATAAGTTAGAGTCAGTTTAAAGATCATGCCGATGTCTTACAACACAATTGACTGCAACCACCTTATCAAGTTTCTGAACTCAAATTTATTATAATCATGTAGAGAGGCATCAGAATAAAAAGAATTCTTGGTTCATTTACCTGTGTGCAGTGTGTATGAAAGTTACCTGGCCAATAGTCATATTATATTGTGTATACCTGACTCTGGACAAAGAATTGCATTAATCATCGGATTTGTTACAGTGAAACCTCAGTATAACAAGCAACTTTTTCAGATTTGTATAAGGGCTCAAGAATAATACAATACATAAAACCTGAACCTTTGAAATTACCTTGCTATATCAGGTACCTTGTTATAACAGAGCTCGTTATAAAGAGATTCCACTGTACACAATTATGTAAAATTTGACATTTAGCATTTAGTCGAATTTAGTTGGATTGGTCTTATTAACTGATACATTGTAATAAGATATGCTATAAAAATGGGGACGTGATAATTGCATGACTCATTTATTTATTCATGAATTGAAATGATAAAATAGCAAGCATTAAATTAATGAACCTTTGTCAGGCAAATTTTAATATCACATAGTAACCGCATTATCTTTTTAGGTAATATTACAGACCCATTTTGCCACAACTACTGTAATAATAAATTTTAATGAAATTATGTGCAATTATAAGAACATGTTTATTGTCTCCATTTGCTCTGATGGTATTGTATGGGCTTACATGTACATAGAATTATAAAACAGTGCCTTGTTCTTTACACCTGAACTGCATAATAGGGCTCGACACTAGTTGCGCTCAATTATTGGTGTCAAAACCTCATTCCCCTTGTTCAAAAATGCAATTATGGATGAGGTTTGATATGGAAATATACACCATATTTAATTTCCCCAGGCCCCAAGCTAGTGTCAAGCCCTGTCCATGTACATATCATAATAGTCATCACTAATCTGCTCATTTCATCTGGGCTTCTAAGTGAAATTAATTAGAACAAAAATTACTATGATTGTGAGAATTTTAGGTTTCATTTTTATATTCCACAGCTGCTTTCAAATATATGTGTGTGTCCTAAAGTCCTTCAGTGTCAAAATTGATGTGCATTTGTTCAAGCTTCCAATGTAATAAAAGTTTCTACACCTTTACAGCAATTGGTTTTTGTATTTTCTCGTGTATTTAGAGCAAAAATAAAACATGGCAAAATTCATGTTACATGAATGATCACTAAGTCTCTGAACATTGAACATCTCCTTTCAGTCTAAAAAGACATGCTTCACACATCACATCTTTTATAAGAGGCTTAACTCTGGGATTGTTCAATAAGTATAAATTGTTCACTCTTATTTCTGTACATATTAAGACGAAGGTAGGTAGCGAGTTGCAGAGAACATCCCCTTGGACAGTTCCCTAAGGTATCCATCCTTGCTTGACCAAGGGTGCTTGTCCCTGCTCCTCCCTGCAGAGTCCCTCTCCCTCGTCCCCATCACGACTTCACGGTGTTGGTCCAGGGGTCCTCTCCCTCCTTCAGCTCCCGTCTGTACAGCTCTGTTTGGTTCTTCCACCCAGAATACCGGTAGTTTTGCTGCCTGTCAAAGTAGAACCCGATCAGGCCGAATGCCGGGGTGACGGCCAGCCACCAGTAGTTCTTTACTAGTTGCATCACCATGGTGCTGCTTGGAGAACCTGAACAAATAAAAACAAACAAATTCCAACCCATATAAAAAAAATTGTCTTGAAATGTATATTTACCTTTTGTTAAAGTTCAACATAAAGTAGAATACAAGTACATACAGTAATTTGAGGGGAAAATAAAAAATAAATTACAGTATAAGTCAAAATAAACTATCCACATTACTGCAGTAATCCCTATTGATGTGTACAAATCAATAGCCTGGATTATTGCAGACCTTATTTTGACCAATACCGGTACTGTATATATGAGAGTTGTCCACAAATTTGGAAACGTGTATTGGCAATGGGATTTTCCCCCCAAAATAAAGGGATATGGCCATAGTTTTCTTTTTTCTTGGCTGATAAATGCTCACATTTTCAGAGATTATTCCTCCTTTTCAGTAAATTCAGCAGGATTGTAAGCACACTTCTCTTTTGCACTATATCACTGACACTATATTTCATGATTTCCAAGATTTGGTAAATTTATTTTTGTATTTTGTTTTAGGAGTTAGAACTATACAACATTGATCATTGATCAAATACGTGTGGTTTGCGGTTGATCATTAAGTAATTTTGTTTGAAAAATAGTAATATATTACACCTTTTGCTTTCTTTATTTGTGGGATTAAATAACTGCTTGACATGGAACATGCAGAGAGATAGCCAGGCACAAGTTCAAACAGCCAAAAAAGCACAGCACAATCACTAAGTGATATCACATCTACAATTTATATAAACATTCATACCAGGTAGTACCATAGAAACACAGGCACCTGCTTACCCTTTTTGGCTGTCGCAAGGTAGATTATATAAAGGTGTAATTTAACTTCACACACAAAAAATGTTGATGTGTTTACAATCATGAAAAATATAGTAATCTTCAATGAAAGAAGCATTTCAACATTATACTGGGGATTTGATATCTAATCATTTTGGTTTAGAGTCACAAATCATTTGATATTTTGATAACGGCTAGATTTTGTAATGGTGTCATTTCAATGAAAATTCCTATATGTAGATCTTGTAACTTCACACAAGAATCTGCAATTGACTCAAACTTCAACATGCATTACAATGGCAATGTGGAGTTGCTAAAACGCATGCCTATGATCGTCTTATAATGCTCACTGTTGATGGGGATTTTACAAGGATTGCATAATCTGAAAGCGAATTTGAAAGAAAGATCATGGAACGGAGACAATAAATATGGATGCTCAATGCAATTACATGGAGCACCAATTCTTTTCGTCATACCGTGGGAACTTCCCAGGCACAGGGTATCTTACTCTTGGCCGATGTGTAATCATCAAATGGTATAAAAGTTGATAGTACATTTCATTGATTCCACTTATAATTTTAGTCACTTGAGATAATATCGAAAATTAAAGGGGTAGTTTAGTTTTGGTAAGGCTGAACTTTAGTAGCCAAAACCTGCACAGTAACATTATAAACTAATAGTTTTAACTCCACCATGCTCGAAAGGTATACAAAATTACAAACGACCAAGTAAAACGCCTGTTATCATTAAAAAAGAGCCATTAAAACACAAGAGGGCGCTTTTTTAAAAGGCATTGGTTTCAACCATTTTCAACCAAAATTATGCATGTGATGTTTTGTTGATATAATGATTAAATAGCGAGATCATCAACAACCATTTAAAAAACGCTTTTGACAATTTTTGAAAAAGTGCAAGCATTTAAAAAAAAATTTCAAAAAATCATCTAATTATTTGGGCCCCAAATAATTATAAGATCAGATATATTAATTGATATTTCAGCCGTTTCTGGGTCGATTTTGACCAAATAAAGTTTATTCTGCCATTAAAATTGCATGTTCTCTCAAATTCGACACTCAGTTTTTCATTACCTCACAACAAAATTGCGATGTGCAGCGCCCTCTCTACCAAAACTAAACTACAACTGTACCCCTTTAATGAAGTGTAGATGTTTGACAAAATGACTGTGTATAACTTCTGCTTATCATTTGTTATCATTCATTTTTGTCATATGTATTCATTTTTGTATATAGTACGTTTGTGTCAAAATGACAAAAGTTTGACATAAAAATTTGACATAATTTAATGTATATATGGCAAAATTAATATTTACCAAAGTGAACGCTATGTGCAATCATAAACACTCAAGTTTATTTTGTCAGAACATTTACGTTTCAATTAGCCCATGAATCATGTGAGCGACCAATGCCTATAATAATATGCCTTATTTTGTCATTAAACACCCTGTGAACGTTCCATGAAACAATGATCCAACTAAATGAACTGCATTTGATAAAATGCTTGAAAATGATCGTTACTATTTATTTTATCATGTTCTATAAACCAAATAGGCAATAAAATACAGTTATGTCATGACGACAAAGATTTTTGGCTTTGTTGTAACTAATGTAGTACAGTATGTTGGTCGGGAATCAACAGTCAGCAGCATGTTGTCTCTCTGTATAGTGTGATTGGGCACCAGTAAACTAGGCACCAAAGTAATAAATTGGTGCCTAGTTAATTGTTGCCTAAATAGGAATTCTAGAAATGTACCAAACACTAATTAATTAGGCACTAACCTAGTAAATGGGTGCCTAGTTTGCCTAGAAATTACATTGCAAATCTAAAGAAAACCAAGTCAAAACTATCCATTTTCCCAAATTGCAAGACAAATAGTTTTTAATTAGAAAATGCTATTGCCTGTTATAGTCTGCTTTTAGTACACCTCCAATTGACAAAAAATGGGGTAATTAACCTTTCATTTCCATCAACCCCACTCGTCCCCTCCTCTTCAAGACTGCTCTGCCACATTAACACAGTTAGCCATTGATTTAACGCTATCAGAACAAAAAGAATGAAATTATAATAATAATATCGCCTAATATGATTGATAATCATCTCTAAGCGCTTTACAATGATATTATTACCCCTGGTCATAGGATACCATGCAAACCACCAAACATTGTGTGCACAATCTCCACTCCCTGGGGAGCATTCCATCCAAGCATAATAGTCTTCTTTTAGTCTACCTCCTAGATTGGAAATCAATACATTTTTGTACACAATGTAGACTAAAAAAGATATAAAGTAACAGATACATTTTGTGAACACGCAAATGGGCGTGTCAAACGTAAAGCACATGCCTAAGTGAATTAAGAGGGCGTCTCATGCAATCAAGTGTCATGAACATTTATCCGTCATTTGTACAAATATGATTTTCCATAGAAGGTAGACTACATGTACAAGAAGTAGATAGGGACTGATTTCATTCTTATTGCTCTGATACTGATAGCATGATCATCAATAGCAAATTGTCTAAAAGTGACAGAAAGGGAAAGGATGGATTGATGGAAATAAAAGTAATCCTGGAATCCGGGCCGGGTTGCCGGGTCAAACCCACCGGGTTTGGCTTCCGGGCCGGGCCGGGTTCGAGAGACGATTGCTAAAACCCAGAAAAACTAGATGGATCTTCGATTGCGCGCAGTCGAAAATTATGCCTCTGCTATCACACGATTTTAATATCCTGAATTAATTTTTTTTCTCATATATTTCAAGTTCTGTGACCTTGACCATATGACCCCAAACTTCGATGGCTACATTGGCTCCCGAAACATTCAGGTACCAATTGAGATTGAAATCTGACATTTAGTTCTTGAGATTTTGCCATTACAAGCTTTTTTGCATATAGAGTCATGTGACCTTGACCTCAACCTCATGATTCCAATATTTTATGGCTACGTTGACTCTTTATGATACATTCAGGTACCAAGTTTGATTGAAATCTGATATTCAGTTCTTGAAATTTTGCCATTACAAGCCATTTTTGCATATATATTGTGTCCTGTGACCTTGACCTTTGACCTCATGACCCCTAAATCGAATCCGATCATTGCCAAATTGATCCGTCAACCGGTTCTTGAGATATCGCGAGAAAGAGGCATTTTTTCACATATATTGAGTCCTGTGACCTTGACCTTTGACCCCATGAACCCTAAAATGTATTCAAATCATAACCACCCCAATATGTACACTCATACCACGTTTGAAATTGATCCGTCAACCGGTTCTTAAGATATCGCGAGAACAAAGCATTTTAGCACATATATTGAGTCCTGTGACCTTGACCATTGACCTCATGAACCCCCAAATCTAATCAGATCATTGCCACCCTAATATGTACACTCATACTAAGTTTGAAATTGATCCGTCTACCGGTTCTTGAGATATCGCGAGAACGAGGCATTTTTGCATATATATTGAGTCCTTGACCTTTGACCTCATGACCACTAAAATCTAATCAGATCATTGTCACCCCAATATGTACACTCATACCAAGTTTGAAATTGATACGTCAACCGGTTCTTGAGTTATCGCGAGAACGGCAACGGGACGGACGTACGTACGTACGTACGTACGTACGTACGGACGGACGGACGGACGGACAACCCGAAAACATAATGCCTCCGGCCACTTCGTTGGCGGAGGCATAAAAACTCAGTAAAAAAACAGTGTTTTGGAAAAGTTATATTCCCGTTTGAATGACACACTTATTCCAGTTTCTTCCGCAGTTTTTTAACGTGGAAAACAGGGCCAAAACAACGTCAAAACATTTCAGATATCTGCTGAATAAGCTGATTTTTAAATCGGGATTTGTCGACAATTCGATGAAGTTACGTTTCAGATTATTGGGGGCTTTTTGGGGCATCATTTTCTCGTAGCGCATATCAAAGTTTTGTCAGCTAATTTTGAGAAGATAATTTATGATGTTTCAGATAAGTTTGGCATTGAATATGCGTGCTTATATTTTGCGTTCATGATACAATGTTTCAGATATTTTAGGCGTCATTTTCCCGAAGCGCAGTATCGTAACTTCAATTCGCTTATTTTGAGAAAATAATAACGATGCTTCAGATTACTTTGGCATAGTTTTATTTTAAAGATTTTGTTCATTGATTATAAATTGAGTCGAATTTGGTATGATTGTGAAGGTAATCTTGTACTTTACAAGCCTCGAGAAATTCAGATTTTTTGAAATTTTAAAAACATTTTTTCATCGAAATTGAAAAATGAGAAAAATTCACCTTCCAAACCAAGGCCCAAAGTTACCCCGAACTCGCCACTAGCTCGATGACGTATGGCGAGGGGGTACGGATCTCTGCTATCACCGCGGCATACTATAGTTTACGTGCAGGAGTATATTGTCTACGTTACAACCACATCGCTCGCTCGTTTTATTCCAACTGTATCAACTCGAATGGCGGACGACCTGAATTGAGATTTGAGTTTTGAAGTAGAAGATGAGCTAGATGAGATAGAGAACAGCTCCTCAAAATCTGATGAGGATGAGGGGGATTTAGGAGACGTTGCAGAAAATGAGCTTGAGATCGAGCTGATGCCTGTACCGGTTACTACCTCCCGCGGCCCCGCGGCCGTTGCCGCTGCAATACCAACACGAGCCAGATCGGCTCAGTTCAATGCATACAAAATAATAGCTTGACTCAATCGAGAAATAACTTCGCCAGTGTTGATCAGCACGCAATTTCTCAAACAACATCACACGTGGATATTTCCCCAGTATACGGTATAATCAAGGATGTGGGAGTGTAATGCACGTTACCGATGTCGCATGGGCCTTGAACTGTAGCTAGCTGAGCTGTGATGATTTTACATCCAATAATTTACATCACCAGCGCGCGGTCGAAGCTTCGTCGGCTTGGATGGGCTGGCCGCGCCGCATGGGCAGGGGTGTGATCGCCAGAGCAGCGCTAGGGGGAGCGAGCTAACTAACCGATATTACATTAGTATTGCCTGCGCGCTGCATGCACGTCGCGCACCGCCCAGCATATAGCTACAGCATGTAGTGCACTGCAATTGAATCATGATTTCACTCGTAGATTTTTACCTTTTTTACCTTATCCGACACTTAAATGAATAGAAGAATAACCTTACAACGAATATAAGTTGTTGTTTCATTAGTTCAAAAAGTTTAAACCACCATAATTGTACAGAAAATAGTTTAAACAACCACGGAAGCCTCGGTATAATCCCGGTATATTATGTGGTAGATTCAGCAGCTTCCTATAGGATAACCCCGACGCTGACGTCACCATAACTCAAGTGAACGCTAGCGCGGAGCGCTAGTGTTCAAGGTCGGGCTGATAGTGCCCCCGAATTTATGATCTAATGAGTAATGTGCACAATAAGTGTGCTTAAAATTCTATCTGTGTTGTATTGCGACTTCTGAACGATCGATGATCGCGCGAACGGTCTCCATTCAAGTACCGCGCCCGCCGAATAGACGGCAGATCTGACTCGCGCGTTAGTGGTCGTACGGTAATCGATCGTTCAGAAGTCGCGATACAACACAGATAAAAGTCGATGATGTGCATAAATCACTCATTTTGATGCGGAATGGAGCGAAAAATCATCATTCTGATCCACCCCATAGTTGCATCACATATGTATCATCTAATCGGTGGTAAGTACCGTATCATATGTATAATTTTAAGCACACTTATTGTGCACATTAGATCATAAATTCGGGGGCACTATCAGCCCGACCTTGAACGCTAGCGCTCCGCGCTAGCGTTCACTCGAGTTAACGTCACCACAGCATACACAGCTATAATCCTATATGACTCCGCAAGTCGCTGGATTGGGGTTTTTAGGAAGTGTTCAATATTTTCATTTTTTTTTTCAATTTTTGGATGTGCGAGTACTTGGAAAGTAATATTTTCATATTCTGTATGATTTCAACTTTCTGTAAAAAGATAAATTGGCTAATAATGTTTTTTTCTTTGAAACTAAACTTTAAATCATTTTGAATATGCGTGCTCATAGTTTGCGTTGATCATGTTAATGTTTCAGATATTTCAAGCACCATTTTCTCGTAGCGCATATCGTAAATTCATTCGCTTATTTAAGAAAATAATAACGATGTTTCAGATTAGTTTAGTATAGTTTTATCGTAAATCATTTTGAAGAGGCTTTTTTATTTTTGGAAGGGTCTACAAGACAGTCGGTTTGGACAAAATGTGCATATTCTTGAATAAATTTTACGCCAACGGGTGTATGGAATATTATGAGTTTAACTTTTTTATTTTAAATTTAAAGCAGCGCTGCTGGCTGCTCGTATCTTTATTGATACATCTAATGGTTGTTTTTTTTGCGGTGAAACTATTAGTGTCCAGTAATACTAGGGCGCAATTTCATACCCAACCAAGTCTAAGCCTCAGTCAAGGCAAGCCAAAAGGTAACTCAGGTGAGCGCTACCGCGGAGCGGTAGCGCTCAGGGTCGGGCTCATAGTGCCCCCGATTTTTTGCGGTAATGTGCACAATAAGTGTGCTTAAAATTATAGATATGATACGGTACTTACCACCGTGTAGATGATACATATGTTATGCAACTATGGGGTGGATCAGAATGATGATTTTTCGCTCCATTCCGCATCAAAATGAGTGATTTATGCACATCATAGACTTCTCTCCGTGCCGTACCGCGACTCCGAAAAGATTGTGAACGAAAGATGATCGCTTTGCGCATGCGCTATAACTATGAATGAATATGTATCGCAGGCGCCCTTCGATCATCTTTCGTTCACAATCTTTTCGGAGTCGCGGTACGGCACGGAGAGAAGTCTATGATGTGCATAAATCACTCATTTTGATGCGGAATGGAGCGAAAAATCATCATTCTGATCCACCCCATAGTTGCATAACATATGTATCATCTACACGGTGGTAAGTACCGTATCATATCTATAATTTTAAGCACACTTATTGTGCACATTACCGCAAAAAATCGGGGGCACTATGAGCCCGACCCTGAGCGCTACCGCTCCGCGGTAGCGCTCACCCGGGCTGAGTTAGCCAAAAGGCAAGCTTGGCAAGGCTAAATTTACATTCACACGACATGCACACAATGTTCAGGTCATACCGTGTACATAGATAATACATGTGATAGCAGTATAAAATAGCCCGCTATGGATGCATTGCCTATGCACTGCCAACAACATTCACTAGTAATTGTGAGCGACTCGCACATATATGCGACCTTATTACCTTAATTAATCACATCAAAGCAAAGTGAAATGAGTTTTAAAAACCAGTATTTCTTTCTTACCAACTCTCAGGCTTTCGAAAATAGCACCGACTTGCTAATATAAACTCTGCTTCAGTGTTTTTTATCCCTTTCTTCCGTTTGGTCTGGAGTCGGATCAACAAAATGAATCAATTTAGCAATTATGCATTCAGCGACCCGCCGTTGAGGGCATGCTGCCAAAAACACAGAGAAAAAAATGATTTCCTGAAATTAATTCTGAAATGTGCAAGCATTTCCCCCAAATCAGGGGTGTATCTGCGGGGGGAAAGGAGAGCATGTGCCAACAATATTTTTGAAGGAAAACAAAAACATAAGGGGATTATTTGGGTAATCTGTGCCCTCCTAACCCCCTCCCCTTAATTATTCAGCCAGGTGCGCGCACCCATACAAACAAACAAAAATCGAAATGTTATTGTTGTATCCCAACTAACAATTGGACGTTTTCTGAACGTTCTAAACAGGTTCAAAGTTGGTTATTTGGACGTTCTCTGAAAACGTTTTTAAAACGTTTATTTGTGGAAGGTTGAAAACGTTTTTAGAACGTTCCAAATGGACGTTTTTAGAACGTTGTTTA
The DNA here is from genome assembly GCA_037951105.1 of Echinarachnius parma. Classification (NCBI taxonomy): domain Eukaryota; kingdom Metazoa; phylum Echinodermata; class Echinoidea; order Clypeasteroida; family Echinarachniidae; genus Echinarachnius; species Echinarachnius parma. Next base: position 29,616 of record JBAMJV010003962.1, on the reverse strand, counting down.
AACGTTAGAAAAACCAATAAAAAACCTTTCATGTATTTGCTTTTAAGTGCAAGGACCAACAGAACGTTTTAAGAACGTTCTGTAAACGTTCATTAAAGACGAAGACCTATGGAACCTAATAAAAACGTTTTAAGAACGTTTTTTAAACGTTCATTAAAGACGAAGACCTACGGAACCTAATAAAAACGTTTTGTAAACGTTCTGTAAACGTTCATTAAAGACGAAGACCTACGGAACCTAATAAAAACGTTTTGTAAACGTTCTGTAAACGTTTTGTGTTTGCTGGGAGGGAAGCTTTTAAACACTATCGAAAACCAATCTTCGTCGAATCTGCTCGATATTGCTTGAAACGAATACATTTTGCTCTACAATCTCCACTTTGCTCGTTTCCAAGTTTTGTAGAACACGGAAAAAAAATCTAATCTGAGAAAACAAAATTTGACCCTCAACAATATGCCCCCAAATCGATTTATATGCGCTAAAACGGCCGTTTATGCCCTTTTAAGGCAATAGGGAAGCTTTTAAACACTATCGAAAACCAATCTTCGTCGAATCTGCCCAATATTGCTTGAAACGAATACATTTTGCTCTACAATCTCCACTTTGCTTGTTTCGAAATTTTGTCGAACAAGGAAAAAATCGAATCTGAGAAAACGAAATTTGACCCTCAACAATATGCCCCCAGATCGATTTATATGCGCTAAAACGGCCGTTTATGCCCTTTTAAGGCAATAGCGAAGCTTTTAAACACTATCGAAAACCAATCTTCGTCGAATCTGCTCGATATTGCTTGAAACGAATACATTTTGCTCTACAATCTCCACTTTGCTCGTTTCCAAGTTTTGTAGAACACGGAAAAAAAATCTAATCTGAGAAAACAAAATTTCACCCTCAACAATATGCCCCCAAATCGATTTATATGCGCTAAAACGGCCGTTTATGCCCTTTTAAGGCAATAGGGAAGCTTTTAAACACTATCGAAAACCAATCTTCGTCGAATCTGCCCAATATTGCTTGAAACGAATACATTTTGCTCTACAATCTCCACTTTGCTTGTTTCGAAATTTTGTCGAACAAGGAAAAAATCGAATCTGAGAAAACGAAATTTGACCCTCAACAATATGCCCCCAAATCGATTTATATGCGCTAAAACGGCCGTTTATGCCCTTTTAAGGCAATAGGGAAGCTTTTAAACACTATCGAAAACCAATCTTCGTCGAATCTGCCCAATATTGCTTGAAACGAATACATTTTGCTCTACAATCTCCACTTTGCTTGTTTCGAAATTTTGTCGAACAAGGAAAAAATCGAATCTGAGAAAACGAAATTTGACCCTCAACAATATGCCCCCAAATCGATTTATATGCGCTAAAACGGCCGTTTATGCCCTTTTAAGGCAATAGGGAAGCTTTTAAACACTATCGAAAACCAATCTTCGTCGAATCTGCCCAATATTGCTTGAAACGAATACATTTTGTTCTAGAATCTCCACTTTGCTCGTTTCCAAATTTTGTAGAACACGGAAAAAAATCGAATCTGAGAAAACAAAATTTGACCCTCAACAATATGCCCCCAAATCGATTTATATGCGCTAAAACGGCCGTTTATGCCCTTTTAAGGCAATAGCCCAACTAACAATTGGACGTTTTCTGAACGTTCTAAACAGGTTCAAAGTTGGTTATTTGGACGTTCTCTGAAAACGTTTTTAAAACGTTTATTTGTGGAAGGTTGAAAACGTTTTTAGAACGTTCCAAATGGACGTTTTTAGAACGTTGTTTAAACGTTAGAAAAACCAATAAAAAACCTTTCATGTATTTGCTTTTAAGTGCAAGGACCAACAGAACGTTTTAAGAACGTTCTGTAAACGTTCATTAAAGACGAAGACCTATGGAACCTAATAAAAACGTTTTAAGAACGTTTTTTAAACGTTCATTAAAGACGAAGACCTACGGAACCTAATAAAAACGTTTTGTAAACGTTCTGTAAACGTTCATTAAAGACGAAGACCTACGGAACCTAATAAAAACGTTTTGTAAACGTTCTGTAAACGTTTTGTGTTTGCTGGGATTACATTATATCGTGGGAACATTAAAACATGATAACACAAGTACAAAACAGAGAGAAGTATATTTTTCTGAAATTTCCTGGAATTGTTCAAAATTTCCTCGACAAAATAAAAATTTCCTGAATTTTGTGAAACTCCCGGAGATATCGATAATTCAAATACGTTGCTCAAAGAGTGTTGATAATGATATAATATCAATAACTAGCTGCCCCCACCTGAGACCCTAGCACCCAAAATCAAATTGACCAAGTAATGTAGTTCTTTCGACACTGTTACATGAATGTCTTTATCCTCTCATAGCAAGGGTTACATTTAGCTTGTTAATAAGTGCCTAATAACTGCCTTTTATATATGTTTCATTAGGCCACACATAAATAGTGTGTGCAGTTTGGAACTACATGTAATTGGTAATTCCCAACCAGGGGGTGTCGAAGATTTTTTGAGGGGGGGTTGTCGGTGAAGATTTTTTCGAGGGGGGTGTGTCAGTATAGATTTTTCGAGAGGGGGGGGGGGGGGGGGGGGTGTCCGTCAAAAAATGTTGAGGCCAAGACCACTTGGTTTTCGGGGACCCGAGACCATTGGTTATGATGGTCGAGACCACATACAATTTGTAAAGGGGGGGAGGGGGGGTTGAACCTCCCAAAACAGCACTTTTTTATCAAAGGGGGGGGGGGGATTGAACCATCAACCCCCCTCCACCCCCCCTTGGGTACGCCTATGAGTCAAGCTTTCAGAGCCAGAATGCATTATTTCATTACGTTTCACTAAGTTAGCCGTGATCTCCACCACGGTGGAAATCAACTCAACCATTTTAATAGCTTTCGTCAACATTCCATGCCCTGTTAACTGTCCCCCGAGACCTAGTGGTATTATAGAGATAATCTCCTCCGGTTACACGCAGTAAACCGATAAGAACGGTGTAAATGGTGATAAAATTCTACTAGAGGCACGAATCTCTCAACCTCTCCTCAGGCCTAGCTGAGAAGCGGATATTTTCTAACTTGGGTGAAACGTAATGTGAGAGAGGAAAATAAAAAAAACTTATGTTCATTTTCAATATATGGTATTCAAATAATTTTACAACTAAGCAAAGAAATGGGAAATAAATTTTTCGTTTTGAATGTAGTATGGGTTGCGCACAGGGCTCCTGGAAAACAGTGCAGATCATGATGGGGCCACACATTTTTGAAAATAAGACAAATCAAATAAATAAAATTTTGTCCATTCAAATGATCATCCAATTAAAATACAATTTTAAAAATGTAAGTGTTTCTAGAGGAACATTTATGTTTCCCCATTAAAATAGTTAATAATTAATTATTGCAGACAAGGGGATTATTGTCCTCACCTCCTTCCTGCTCCCCCCTCCCCCCCCCCCCCCCCCCCCCCCATCCCCAGCATGAGAGGAAGTAGATAAAGAAAATCATAATTTGACAAATTCCATTTATGGCACAGGTAATCCCCTGCCCCTTTTGGTGTCAACCCTGGCTACACCACCATTTCTCACACTCGCACAGCTGCATTACACACAAACAACAACAAATAAACAACAGAAGATATAATTTCTTACATTTTAACAAAATCACATCATTTTCTACAGATCAATCCACACAGGTCACAAAAAAAATGTCTTTCCCACGCAATACTTGTGCGAGTATACTCCTAGGTTCTGCACAGTACTGGAACAAGAAGAATGGTCATTGTGCAATAATTTCTTGGATATGAACAAGCACTCTCACAGAATGATATACAAATGAAATCCCCCACTGAAAGGAATTCCTTGAATTTCGATGCCCATAAATGAAAGATTAATTAAACATCACTGTCTTTTTTCATGATTACCGTAGCTCAACCAGTAACGGATTAATTTTTAGTGCAAATAATTTCTTGCCAAGACAAATTATTTTTCATGGACTATCATACATCGTTGGAAAGCTAAAATGGTGTAGCTTATGAATATTGTAGATTCAAACTCATTCCGCCGCTAATACGCAAGTCGCTGCACGTTTTACGAGCCCCTTACGCTCTACCAGTAACGGATCACCACTTCACCAGTAACGGATCACCTGGCTTCATTTGAAAACTATTTGACCAATTATCTTAATTTTTTCATCAAAGTGTTTGCCAATTAGCAATTTATATCCAGGGAAAATTTTACTTTTTAAACTAGTTTACTTCTGTAGTTATGAGGATTTGAAATCTGCTACATGTGATCCCTACAGAATGCCACAAGAATCACACAAAAACTTGAATTTTCAAAAAATTTAAAAATAATTTCATATTTTTAAGTTCAAAATATCACAGATTTCAGTGAAATACAACTTTTAGAGCAATACAAGTTAATTCTAATTGTTCATTTTGTTTTGTTAAGGTTTTGAAAATTGGGTGATCCGTTACTGGTAGAGTTCATTTCTGCTTGTAATATACATTGAAATTTGCCTTTTTTAACTATATACAGGGTGGCCCAAAAAAAACGGAATGGGGCACTTCCCAAATTATAGTAACAAATGTATTGTGTCCATCGGATAGGGTGTCTTTTTAAATGAACAACGATACCAAGAACAGTCAATTTGGTCGTGTAGTTTTTGTTTTAGGGCGCTGTGAGTGACACCATGTCAGGTTCTCTTTTTTGTAAATTTTTACCGAGCCAGTGCTTGATAGATCGCACGTACCGCCTTTCATATCGTTCAACGAGGCGCGCCATTGTTAGTGTGCACTCAGCCGTGTGCCGAGAGAATGGGCGTGTTCGTTGAATGGTATTACGGGCAGGGAGTGCAATTTAACTGGCATTGACTAGGTAGGCTACAAATTGACAAAAATAGGCACCCGACATGATCTCACTCACAGCGTCCTAAAACAAAAACTACACGACCAAAATTACTGTTCTTGGTATCGTTTTTCATTGGAAAAGACACCCTATCAAATGGACATAAATATGTTGGTACTATATTTTGGGAAGTGCCCCGTTCCGTTTTTTTGGGGCCATACTGTATAAGCCTGCACTAAAACACCCCCGAAACTGCTGTAGAGTGTTCACCAGGACCTCTTTCTGTGTATATCAAGTATAAATTCCAGATCCGTCAGCATGTTTTATTTTTTTTAACAACTTATGAAATAAAAAAAATTAAAAATTAAAGATATTTTTCTTGAAAATCTGAAATCTGAACATTTTTTCACTAGATGATACTATTTTGAAGACTAATTTCTCACTTTTGCACGATGATCATGTAACAGGTTTATCACATAGGAGGTGATAAAGTTGATATAAGATGCGTATTCCTCTTCCAGTTATGAAAAATAAAACAATTAGAGAGTCATAAACGTCTTCGTGCATCAATTTTGGTGGGTGATCCATTACTGGTTGAAGTACGGTATATTATTTTCAATAATAGTTCAATTATATGACATTGACACAGACTGAGAGACAAAAATGATCATTTAATTAATTTCCTTGGAACATGAAAATATTTCCAGAATCATTCAAAACATTACACTCATAGTGCCATTATTGATGGGATTTTGTAAAATTGTACTTGGAAATATGAACAAATGATATTAAACAAAGAGAATGCCAAGCTTCAGCTAAATTACAATGTCAGCAAAACTATATAGTGTGTTTGTTTTCACTAAAAATCATGATCATAATGACTACACATAGTGTACAAACCAAATAGCCAGTCAAAAAACACTAACATTTAAAAGAGAATTATAAGTTTTTACTTAAACTTTGGATAAAATGACCATAAAAACTCTATGTATTTGAATATATTCAATTAATATACATTTTTATATCACATAATTGCCTTGACAAATCCCATAATGAACCAGAACAAAATTATGATCTGAAACAAAGTGAACAGGGTTTAATAATGTTCAATATTTCATATATAAACATTCTGTGAATTTGGTGAATAGTATATTCATCAAATTTGCCATTTTTGTTTTTAATTAGTCATTATTTACATTTGTTTAAGATCCTATCTCAGTGCACCTGGATTATGAATGCAAAAAACAAACATTATAACACTATTCCAAGTGTCACTTCATAGCAGTGAATCTATAAACATAAACATACACAATACGTTATTATATAAAATACCCTTCATACCATAAAATCCACACAAGGAAAACCTGTATACACTATTAAATACAACCAATAAATAGCTAATAAATATTGTCTACATTATTATGTAGATACAAGAATCCATGAACAATGCATTCAGAGAAACAAGATCATGATGCATGCACTGTACATACATAATGCATCAATCATACTCGTTTCTCTCAAATCTTTATGTAGTATGTTTTAATAGAAAACAATGTAAGTCACATATTACATTCACATGATATATATACCACTTTAGACACACACAAAATGCATGGTCCCAACTAATCATAAGTAATTCACAAGCTGATTCTTAACATATATATAATTATATACTTTGCATAATTGATTTTTTTGTTTTTCCATTTGAATTCAAAGAGATGTAAGATCTTGTTTTTATTTTATGTGTTCTGGACACTGATATAGGGAAACCAACTAAAAAAAGTAATATTATTACCTCATGGTGCATCAAATGTTGCACCAATCATCGATATGATTATGATGCCGTCATTTGGAAAGTCTGAATACAAAACCTACAACTAGTTCTCTATGCTCACATACACTCTACATTATTATCTTTAAAAAAACAAAAACATTTATACCAAATAAAATAATTCAAAAATATACAATATTGAAAATACGATGTCACCCCAAGATAATTTGTTTTCCTTTTTACATATAAACAATAATAATGATCTCCTAGTAATCCATATCAATATGGAACAAAGGTGAATTTGACGGTGTGAAGTATGTTTGAACATTAAAGGATCATTTCATGATTAATTTTCCGTTTGAATTGAATGATTGAAGATATTTTTGAAGTATGATGGACCGGATAAATACCGTACAATTCCAACAAGAAATTTCTACTCTATATTAAAAATGATTTAAATAACCTCAGCAAAATGAACTTTAATGCTGAGTATTCTTCAAATAAACACAGAACCAGGGCCCTGAAAATGCCCATGTCCCACATGGTCATACTCAGTGTTGATGATTTTTTAGTGTATATGGTCTCCTGCAAATGAAAACAATACCGTGCAACAATTTTACTGGTCCAACCCACATAATTAACCAGCAAGAACAAATAAAATTAAAAAACACACATTTTAATAGAAAAATAGTTTCATTAAGATAAATATCAATTTTCACCAATGAAAAACATTAAATACAGTTTAAACAAAGAGAATTAAATCATAGTATGCATGTACCACATTGTGGTTCATAATTAGAAGTAACATCACTTCATGAATTAATACTGTTTAAACAGTTTTGGTAAAATCAGCACAGACAAGACCACAAGTACAATCAATGGGATATAAAACAAAATATTGCAAAGGACTGATGGCTTTCTATGAAAAATCGGTGAAAACAATAGTTTTGCAAGGTTACAGAAATAGACACAGCTGCCGTGATGACAAAGCTACAAAAAGTTTGTAGCAATTTAGATACATTTAATGTGAAATGTATTAACCTGTTCAGGACTGGTCCTGAAAATATTGGGGCTTGGGTCTATGGAGAATACTTGTTGTAGCAAAATCAATCCGTCCTGAATGGGCTAACAAATGTGAACAAATGTTACGTATCAAATAAGAAACAATGATATGTATGCATGCACATTCATAGATCCTTTGCCATTCTTCAGCAAAAAAAGCTGTTACTATGACAAAAGGCAACAATAAATGCAGTTAAACCAATGTATGTACACTCCAGAGGCACAGCATTCCTGCAACACGTGAAGGACATTCATAAATTGCAGTATTTTCCCAATGAAATAGAATGCAGATCTACTATCTCTAAATCTCAACCATTGTCATGAACTCATCAACCATTAATGCATCTGATAATCAACTAAAATGGACGTGTTCATATATTCAAGGTTATTGGTACATTATGAAAAGAAAAGTGTAGTACTGTAGCAGTAATGCCTACATGAACAAACACATCAACTTTACTCTCATTACATGATTTGCTTAAATGTAAGGGTAGCGTGATTACTAGTTTGAACACAGAAAGATCACCAATAAAACTAAAAGTGGTTAAACCCCTACATATCAATCTGCCATAAATAACTGCATAAATGAGCACCATTTGGAAGTAAGGATCAATTCTTGATTGAGGTCTCAAAACAAATTTACAATTAATTTATCATAGACACTGGACAACCCATTCACACTGGTAACTATGGAAGATATTTATGTAACAAAGATACAACTTCGTGTGTTAATTATCTCTCAGAAGACACGAGTCTAACTTACAGAATGTTTAAAAATTCACCCTTTTCAGCATTTCAGCATTTCAAAAAAGGCCAGCCTGTTCACATTTAGCACACTAGCATCAAACCTGATTGAAACTGCTGCTACTGCTGCTTACGGACTAACCAAGAATCGATAAGCACACAAAATAATGATTCTACTCTGGGTTTAGTTAATTTTTAGGAAAGACTGCACACAAAATTCTTTGAACAATCTGACAAAAAGCTGTAGACAGTTTAACTCAAAGACAGAAGTACAATCAAACCTGTGGGTAGAATCCACCCAAGGGAAATAAGAAAAGTGACCTACCATTGTCTCTCTTTGCAGGGGATCATTTTTTGTGCACACTATAGGCAGGTTGGCTGCTATAGAAAGGTGGCTACTAAGACAGGTTTGACTGTAATACAATGCACACTAGGTTTCAGTGGCGTAGCTACAGAGGGGCATGGGGGGGGGGGGGCATGTGCCCTCCCTCCCTCCCTAATAGAAAACATAAGGGTTTCATATTTTTTACAAAATAAAGAAAGACATAAGGTGTGCCCCCCCCCCCCCCCAAAAAAAAAAAAGTCTGACCTAGCTACACCACTGCTAGGTTTCCATATGAAATGGGTCCACTAGAGCCCTTTTGGCTTGGCCACTGGTTTAGACTCAATCATGTGCCGTCTTGAAAGCTTCACATCGAGCAGATCACCAACTTCACTGATTATTTGTATGGCCTGCAATGAATGGAATAAACATAACAAGTGATGGTTAAATAAATACATTTTCCCCTGTATTCATCTTATGTAGCAGAATGCTATAATATATCTGCAAATTTCAACAAGCCATTAATAAGTTCATATTTGTTTAACATGCAAACTCCATGAACGACAGCCCAAGTATTTACTGGACAATTCCTAGATGGGTTGATATCCTTTCCTAATTGGGAATTTAACTTTATTTAAAATCATTAATAAGTTGGTACATCATATTTTTCAATAGTTCATTTTACTATTTACAGATATACTTGAGTATTGATTATTTCCAAAATTTTCTTTGTGAGGATTTTGGTTGGGTTTGATTCTATTTGAAAGAAAAATTTAATAAAATCTCTAAAATGAGAATCATTCCCTTTTTAAAAGTTCCCATAGTTGTAAAATTTTATTTCAAGATATTTTTTTAATTTATCGCCATTTATGGCGATTTTTTGTCATTCTGGAAAAATAAAATCTACACATTTTTAGAAATATACCAAAGTGCATTTAAAACCGTTTTTGATGATATCTATTTGAAAAATTACTTTGACCAAACATCACATTCACATTTTTGTTTTCAAGGGTCGAAACTTTCAGGTGTCTGGAGGGCACCCTCTTGTGTAAAAGCTGTTTTTTAAATGAACAAAAAAAAAAAACCTGTAACTTAAAGACATTCATATGTTTTACAGCTGTTTAATTTTGATGATAAATTGCTAAGATTTTAAATACTGAAATTCAGTTTGACCAATACTCAATTCAACATTTTTGACTGAATAAATTTCCACTTTTCTCAAAATTGCTGCCTCTGTCCATGTGAATGTGATGTAACATGGGCAACATATTGTATTTACAAGAAATTTCACTAATTTATCATTTTTGCTAGTTGTTCAAACACCCAATTTTTGAAGAAAAGCAATTTCTACAAATAGTATAGTACACCCATGTTCTAGTTCATAAAATATAAAATCAATGAAATTCATCAATTGATTGATTGATTCATTTATATATATATATATTTATTTTTGTTTGTATCTTTTTTTTCTGGGTGCATTGAAAGCCAAAGGTTTTTAATGTATAAAACCACAGTAAAAATTGGCTTTTTGAGGAAAAAAAAATAGATGCATACCTTTTCAATAATTTCTGGAGTGTGAGCTGCAGAAAGACAGATCCTTGCTCTGCTGAGAATGATGGGAGTAGCTGGAAAACCAACAATGACTACTGCTAGACCACGCTTCCTGCACTCACGGGCAAAGGCACTGTAGCAAATCAAACAAATCAAAGGAATATATCTTTTTGCAATTAAAGAACATTCCTCTTGGCATAATACTTCATTTTGTTGACTAATTCAGGTTTTCTGAACTGAAGTCATCTTGGGTATGTTGCATAATTGCAAGTCAGAAAACATGTGCATTTAGGCACATTTTTGGACTTGCGGTTAATCGCAACTCTTTATGCAACACCCCCCTGGCTGATATTTAAAACATGTATAAGGAATCTGACATGCAAAGACATAACTACATGTATATTAATAGGGTCATGTGACTTTGTAACAGTAAGTCTGATTTTCACTTATTTGGTTTTAAAAGATGTGCAAGATTTGAAAAAAAAGTCATGAAGAAGCAGGACACAATCCTCATGCCTTGCTAAGCCTGAGCAATCACAAACAAAGACACAGGAAGGCAGAGGGGGGGGGGGGGGGGGGGGCGCATAACCCCTCTTACATTCTTTTTAGAGTCTGCTCTATGGGATTTCAAAATGGAGTATGGAGTAGGTCCACTTACGCAGTCTTTGCAGGCAGACAGAAGATGACAGGCACAACGGGCGAGTGGTCGTTCCCATACACAATGAAGCCTAGCTCTTGTAAGCGCTGCCTGAAGTAGATTGTGTTCTGCCGAAGAGTCTGTATCCTCAGTTGTCCTGGTTTTGAAAAAAAAATGCATATATCAGGAATACTTTATATGTGTGATAGTAGTCATATTTAAATGCATATATCAGGAATACTTTATATGTGTGATAGTAGTCATATTTAATTTGTGTGATCCATACAAAGTACCCTACCAAACCCAATGGCCCGGATTCACAAAGGAGGTTTGTACAAACCATGGTTTAAACCATGGTCTACATCTATGGAGTGCCATTTGCAAACTGATGGAGACAGAATGTAAACTCCTTACTTATTAACAATGTTGATGGTACACATTTACTAAATGCACCAAATAATGTTTGTCTTCTCAGAAGGTAAAATTTGCTGGTTAGCAAGCACTTACAGTCATATCATTAGAAATTAGGAATTGTGTTACTTGTCTACGAGCAGCACTCCATAGATGTAGACCATGGTTTAAACCAAGGTTTGTACAAACCTCCTTTGTGAATCCGGGCCTATGCTGTTGGCCTCATCAAGGTGCAGATAACACTTGTATTTTTCTTGAGGGCAATATCCTCTGGAAGGCTCACTAATGACCCCTCAATACTATGATTAGTCAATTGTATTACACACAAAACAAAAGTAGTGGAGTTGTAAGTCAAGAGTCATCAAGCAATTTCTGAAGCCTTGAAGAGTTATGGCACAATCAGATGGGCACCGGCCTTCAGATAATTAATGAGGTCCCCAGTTCAATACTGATTGTATCACTATTATTATTATTATTATTTATTCGACCAAAAAGCACAATACAATGTAAAATACAACACAACTATATATGCACAAATTACAAAAATACAAGTTACAAGACAGAAGAAAATAGAAGCAGTGTGTGGGTCAGGGTTCACAAAAGTAAAGTTCATTACTGTTGCCCTAGGGCATGTGAACCCTCACACACTGGCTCCAGAAGATGCAGCATTACGGAACATAAATAACAATTAATGTATACCTATATCTATACCAACGTCCATATTGCTCTGGCATTGCTCAGAGTATAAATTAGTATAAATTAGAGTCATCGTGTCCCATGATGATCTGAAGTGTACTGAGGATCAGAAGGTGTGGTGGATGCAGAATACAGAGATCTATGTGAATGGATCCTGATGCAATCAATGTGAGCCTAAGTGAAAGTCTTATAGCCTGTAATAGCCAAAGATAGGCTTGAAGTTTAGTAAGGCATCCATACCTTCATTAGTGCCATCTTCTTCTCCCATGATGATCTTGAGAGTACCAAGAACTTGCTCTTCCACAGGAGCAGGGGTGGAAGCAGAGTAGGTTGAACTATGGGAATGTATCCAGATGTCATTAACTAGATCTCAAGAGAAAACAGTTGAGTCTATCGTAGCTAAAGATAGTTTGATAAGCCATTCTTACCTTCAGTAGAGCCATCTTCTCCCATGATGGTCTTGAGAGTACTGAGGACTTGCTCTACCACAGGAGCAGGGGTGGAGGCAGAGTAGGTTGAGCTATGAGAATGGATCCGCATGTGATCAACTAGAGCCTATTGAAGAGAAATTCAAAGGACAGAAGCAATGAAAGTGGACTATATTGGAAAATTACATTTCAGTTAACTCAAAAGTCAACACTAATGTCATATCTATATTTCTATTAGATTTATTTTTTTAGTAGCACTTGAAATCGTCTTTTGATTTCCAAGTAATAATCAGTTGAACACTGTAAGCAATATTCAGTTTGCAAAAATATTGCAACAAAAAGCCTGAAACAAATATGTGGATCAAGAGAGAAGTTGAGAAGGTGGTACTAAAGAGATGATGTTCTCATAAATATACAGTACAAGCTTGAGCAGTAATGGGAAGTTTTCATCAAACTACAACAAATGAAACCAACCTTTGAGCCAGCAATGTAGCCTCCGGATCCCCCAAAGCTCTTGGTGAATGTGCCCATCATGACATCCACATCCCTGGGATCCTCACCAAAGTACTCCACCACACCCCGCCCTGTGGACCCTAGGGCCCCAATGCTGTGGGCCTCGTCCAGGTACAGGTAACACTTGTACTTCTTCTTCAGGGCAATCACCTCTGGCAGCCTCACGATGGAACCCTCCATGCTGTGAAATGAAAAATGAATCATATTTAACCACAAAGATCCATAAGTACTCCGTCGCACCTTTCCCAAAAGGGCCCAGGGCCCCAATGCTGTGTCCAGGTCCCGGTCCAGGTACAGGTAATACTTTTTCTTCAGGGCAATGACCTCTGGTAGCCTCACAATTGAACCTTCCATGCTGAGAAAAGAAAACATAAATCACACTAAATCAACAAGAACCTCTAATGCTTTACAAATAAAAGCAAACATCTTCCACTCAAATCCACTATTGGACCATACATTAATTAAAAATAACACATAAATCAAATCAAATAACAAAATCCACAATTACTCCACCACAACTCTCAATGCCCTATGGTGTGGGCCTCGTCAAGGTACAGGTAACACTTGTACTTCTTCTTCAGGGCAATGACCTCTGGTAGCCTCACAATTGAACCTTCCATGCTTCAATAAATCATAAATCTTGTCCAATATTGTCAATACAAACCAGAAGAAAATATATCTGTACAATTATATTTAATTTGTGGGATCTATATCTTATCAAGGAACATAAATTACTCTTGCATTTTCTTGAGGACGATGTCCTCTGGAAGCCTCACTGATGATCTCTCTATTTAGTGATATTACAATATGAAATCATAATAAATCACTATGATCACAAGTACTCCACCAGTCCCGTATGAGCTAGGCACTATGCTGTTGATACAAACAAGAATTATAGGTACAATCATATCTAATGTGTGTGAACTAAACAGAACACCCTACCGCACCTCTCCCTGTATGAACCAGTACATCTATGCTGTTTACCTCACTATGGTACAAGTTACCCAACTACTACCTGAATTGAGTTATTACAATCACATAACTGAGAGCCCTAGCAGAAAAAAATTAATTGTATAAGTTTTCATGTCAAATTATACAAATTTGGTGATTCTGATACCATCTCAATACCACAAACATATTTCATTAAAAGCACACTATCAACCATATTTTAAAGGTGTATTTTGAGCTGAAGTAATGTTAATCACCTGTATATTCCTTCAACGACGATGAGGATTTTCTTCCATGGCCTGCGAGTTCTTGGCTGGCCTTCAACGACAGCTTGCCTCAGCACGTTCTCCAGACTATCCATATCTACATACAGTACAAACACATTAAAATGAACCATTAACTTTGTCAAATTTAACCAAAATCACTTGGTGCTTCCTTTCACAGTTCTATTTTACCTTGCTGTTTGGATAATGTAGACAGAACAATTTAATGGGTTTTGAATTGTCCAATGTCTTCATTCTTATGGAGATTTTAAAAATGATTTTCTGCTTTTCTACTGTTTTTTTATTTTTTATTTGCAAGCTCTTGCTGACATGTATTTGAAAAAATTAAATCTACATACTTAGTGAAGCAAACATGATCATTTTTAGGCTGTAGTCTTTGATTGATCTGCATTTCATTGTGACAAAGTAGATTAGGCTAGGATTTAGGGTTAGGATTTATGTTATCATATTTAATGTTGTAATAATTAAGGATTTTCTTGGGATTATGTAGAAATCTTTCTTAGTTAATGAAAAATTAATATTGGGCCATTACTACCCTAGCAAATGTCATTGAGCAAAATAAAGTAAGAGAAACTGTACTGAAACTAGAAGAACTAACCGTTATGTTCAAAAACTCTGACTGTGGCTCCAGACAACCTCACACCCAGGATGAGAGAGGCATGGTTCAATCTGTCACTCACAATCAGACATCCCTGCATCAAAACATTAGTTGGGAAAGAAATATTAGAGTACTTTATTCAGTTATTACAATATATGAATGTTTAATCTTCCATAAATACTGAATATCACAGAGATTTAATACAATCTATTGCGAGTATTTGTCAGAAGCTATATGAACCTGGCACTAACCCAATCAATGTTGAATCAACATTTGTAAGGGAAGTGAGAGCAAAGTGATGCAGCTTTTGATTAATCAAATTCAAACACAAAGGAAACAGACCAGAAATGTATTAAATAAATCAAAATGACCAAAGAAAAATAGTTATTTGGTAATTTCAATAGATATAAACCTCAACACATACAGACAGCACTTCTTCTAGCAATCATACCAATGGTGGCGAACACACAACTGAAGATTTTAATACCTTAGCATTTGGAAGTGTCATTTATATGCGAGCTATCATTTGTGACCATCTTAATCTTGAGATGAAAGTGTTGAACTAATTTTGATACATTTTTAATAATGAGCCATATGTTATGTGTTACCTTTGACTCCATAACCCCAAAGTATAATCCGTTCATTAGCTTTTTCAAGATGCATAGAGGTACCAGATACAATCAATCAGAGGTACAATCTATCAAATGATTCTGGAGATTTTAATGAGATATCACGATTATGAAAATGGGATGCACTGATATAGACATATGCCACAGTAATAGAAATGTTTTCACCTTCTCCACCAGGGCTGGGATGTTGAGTGCATTGGTGGCAAAGCCCATGCCAAAGGTCAGTGCAGCCTCTTGTCCCAAGAACTTGGCAACGTAGTTCTCCAGTTCTTCATGAATGTCCAGGTTACCTGCATAACAATATCCAAGGATATAATTAACCATCGATGGGCAAAACATTAAAATCAATTTTATGAAAGTTTGAATCCCTCTCCCCCATATCCTTACTAATAAATGAGCAATGTGAGGAGTGTTAACAATCCAAACCAATGTAATCTTTATTTTAAATAAACACAATGGAAATGTAAAATATTAATTTGCACCATATTTATTTTTTCTGCACATTCTATCACTCTTTCAAGAAAAAAATATGCCAAAATGAAAGCAGCAACAAAATTTGAAAACAAGTTTTACATATTAACGTTGTGGACAATATGTAAAATGAAACATTTGAAAGGGACTTTGATATAATTTGTTCTTAACTTGAGAAATGGTTCTTTCTTTAAAATTTGTTACGAGTCTTTTGCTTGCTTTTGAATCCACGTCAATAAACACTTATTAAGGACTTCAAAATGAGAATGATTCCCCACCAAGTGCTCGCATACTTGTAAAATTGTGGTTCCAAATAATATTGAAGGGTCAATTGAAAATCTTTATCCGGGCTCTCGACATTGGACAACACATGGTTAGGCCATGGCTGATACAAAGCAGCAAATAACACTTGATTATGGGAATGTGTGTGCATGCTACTAATCTAGTTGTGGCATACAACTGCTGTCCCCGCAATGTTTGGTTGATCAAGAATTTGGCTGTCATTTTGATTTTGACAATCTCTGAGATTGAATGATGCAACATATAACCCTTTCAGTTTATATCACAACAACGTGTCCTCATCTTCTTTGCTGTACAGCATGTTTTTACAACTTTTTAAACCTCGACAAGTACTCAATTACATATCTTTATCAAGTTATGATACCTAATTCTTGGCGTGGACTGCACACCCCGTTTCCATAGTAACAAGTGGTCTTCTCAACAGCAGCACATCTTGGACCGCTATTTTCAGCAAAACCAAGATAGTTGTACGACCCAATGTTGATAACCTTCCTGGTTGTACCCGAGTGTCTGCACAAGCAAAGAAATACAATACAAAATCACTTTAATACTTCTTGTCTAATGCTATTTTACACACTAGAAAAGTTTGCAGTTTAACTGTTTCACTCATAACTAAAATTATTCCTCCATTGATTTTGAATTGAAATTATATTTATAATAAAATATGTCAGTTCCAAAATCTCTCTTATTTATTTGGAATAACATTGAAAACTGGGTATTGGCATTAAAAATCACTTATATTTGTGTATTTTTACAATACTGGAGAGATTTAGGCCCATTAAATTTCAACTGCAGTATTTCACCACTATGAAACAAGTATGACATATTATTTTCATGATATGTTGCTCACATGTAGGAGAGATAGCGGAGATAATTTCAGCTAATAATTAAAAATGTTTCTGGTGTTATTGCAATTTATGCGTCAAAATTACCTGTTTTTGGACACCAAAAACGTGACATACTTTTGCAGAGCAGAAAATAGATGCATAATGTAATGAAAATTCATGTTATTCTAAGAAGTTTTTGAAGTCAGTTACTTGCATGTACTGTAACCAAGGCAAAACAAAACTTTCACTAAAGAATACATGTAAGTTTGGTACTCAAAATGCTCTTTTTATGCTTTGGGTTACTTTTGGTGTCAAATGCTTTTTTGTGTGACGCGCGTTACTTGGCCATCATGGTTGAAGGGTTCAACAGTCTGGGAAATCAATGAAACCTTACTATCTTGAAGAGGTCAATGAATAATGAATATCATCAGAAAGTGGCTCTTGACAGTCATCTTTTTCATGAAAAAAAAAAAATAATCACATGAAATTGACAGAATTGTTGGAGTCCATGCATAACGCGCGTTACTTCAGATTTAAAAGGGCCCATGAATTAATGGTTCATCACATGTTGCTAGATTTCCTGATATTTCTGAGTTGCCTTCTAGGAGAAGCATCCAAAAATAAGATGACAATTTACATTATGATGTCCTTGAAGAGCCAAGTGTCTTTTACCTTTTGGTGTCTACCCTTTTTTCTTCCGCGACGCGCGTTACCCAGGATTTATAGATACCTTACCTGAAATAAATACCCCACATTGACCTTTTCTGTTTATTTATAAAGAACATAAAATAAAATGTGAACAATTCACAAAGGTAAACCCCCACTTGGTCTAAACCCGCTTCGTCTAATATCCACTTCGTCTAATCCTACATAGTCTAAACCCATTTCGTCTACAACCACTTGGTCCAATAGCCGGTTCGTCTAATAACCATTTGGGCTATACCCTTATCGTCTAATATCCACTTGGTCCAAACCCACTTAGTCTAATGCCATTTCGTCTAATCACCAGATTGTCTAATATTCTATTGGTATAATACCACAACGTCTAATATCCATTAGGGCTATACCCACTTCGGCTATATCCAGATGGGCAGTTTCTCACTTCGTCTAATCACCATTTCATCAACTTCCCGTTTGGTCTAATTGACAGTTGGGCTACTCCCACTTGGGCTAATGTCCCACTTGGGCTAATGCCCACATGGTCTAATGCCCACATGGTCTAATGCCCATTTGGTCTAATGACCATTTGGTCTAATGACCATTTGGTCTAATGGAAGTTTGATATGATATAGGTGTTGAAAGAGGGGGTCTGACCACATTTGAATTGTTATATAGTGTGTTATTTTATGTTTATGTATTTCAGGGGCTGCACCCCCATGCTCCTGTACGAAACTAGACAAGTTAAAATTACCACTAAATAACGAGAGTAGTATCTTAATGTTTACCTGTGATTCATGTTTGCTCCTCTCTGTAGTCAATAAGTCAAATTGTCTTTATTTAAGCATTGGAAAATAGGTGACAAACTACTTGAGAGTCCTTGCCAAAGTATTTTTTTTGTTTTTTTGTTCTTTGAGACTGTTGTAGATATGTGTAAGACTATTGATGCCTGCGGGGGGGGGGGGGGGGGGGGGGGGGTATACCAGTTGTTTTGACATACGAGATGATTGCTTGTAGTTGTACGAGATTTCAATTCCACATTCATATTAATTAGGTTATTTAGCTCAAAGTATGAAAGATGAATATCGATATAAGAATACAATATCTGTTTATTCTGCATACAGAAAATATCTAAATTCTCTATGTTTTTTATTGATATTTGTTTCAAAAATAGTAATTTTTATAATCCTTTCCGAAGTTTTCATTTCATTGTTTAAGTGTCATTTTGCAATAAGTGTTTTTTTTTTAAGGTACCTGATTATAACGCCCACTTGTTTCCTTTTAGGTGGTCAATACTCAATATGCACCGTTTGATGAATAGTGGGAAAATAGATAAAATAGATATTATCTATTATAGATATTATCTATTTTCTCTTGGGTGGTGTATGAAGGTCACCTGATTGTAATGGCCAATTATTTTTCTTTTATACACAGGTTTCGTCTCACTGTCGCTAAATATCCATAGAGCTATAATTACGGGTGCGCTTCGTTATTCCGAAGGTTCGCTATTCCTAAAATGAAATCGGGTTCGTTATTCCGAAGGTTCGGTACTCCTAAAATGAATTAGGGTTCGTTAATCCGAAAATGAAATTGGGGTTGTTTCATGGGCCCCCTCCCAAATCAATTTAAATCATGGCTTTTGTCTAATTTGATTGGAAAAGAGAGTAAAACAAGAATACTCAGATTGCACAGTTTCAATTAAAACAATGCAAAAGCTCCTTAACGGGGGGGGGGGGGGGGGGGGCACCCCCTCCCACACCCCCCTTAGCAAAAAGCTAGATCCGCCCCTGCCCTTAGTTGCTATTTATGATGAAATAAATACAATTCAGACAAATAGAATGTTAGAATTAAGATATTTTGGACTGATATCAAGCAGCAAAATCTAACTTTATGACATAATTATAATTATATAATATCAAATTGATTTTGGTTTAATTTCATGTTTTTTTTTACATGAGAAAGATATAAATATATCTCAAATATCTCATTCTTATTGCACTGTTTTACAAAGAAAAAGAAAATCATTTTTGAGGAAATTCATTTCAGTTTATAACAACATATTATACAATTTTACTAGAATTTTAAAGCCACTCTTTGCCCCCTCCCCTTCTCCCCCACCCCCATGCAGCCACGGCAATTAGAATAAGATTGTTCCCCTTTCCCAAGACCACGCTGCTCAAAATAATTTTTTTAGGCAACATTCAAATTCAAAAAATCAAATTCTTTTCTACGTCGTATTTTTTAATAACCCTAATTTCATTTTAGGACTAACGAACCTTCAAAATAACGAACCCGATTTTATTTTCGGATCAACGAACCTTCGGAATAACGAACCTTCCGAATAACGGACTGTAACCATAATTACAGCCTTATGTAATCGTTCATACGGTATACGGTATACAGGCGGTGGCCACCACACAGGTCAGTGTGGGCGATCGTTAGACCAAATGGGAATTAGACTAAATGGTCATTAGACCAAATGGGAATTAGACTAAATGGTCATTAGACCAAATGGGAATTAGACTAAATGGTCATTAGACGAAATGGCATTAGACGAACTGCTTTTAGACCAGGTGGAAAATAGACCTGATGGTATTAGACAAAATGGTATTGGACCAAATGGTTATAGACCAAACGGTAATTAGACCAATTGCATATGGACCAAGTGAAGAGTAGCCTAACTGAGAATTAGACGAACTGGTATTAGACGAAGTGATAATAGACGAAACGAGGAAAAAAAAAAGTAGACGAAGTGACAATTAGCCCATTTGGTGATTAGACGAAACGGCAGTTGCCTAAATGGGCATTAGACCTAGTGATGATTAGACCAAATAGGTTTAGCCGAAGTGAAGTTAGACGAACTGATGATTGGACCAAGTGGTATTAGACCAAGTGAATATAAACCTTCACAAATAGCACAATTTTTATTAAAGTGATCCAGGTAATGTGTCTAACTCCACGAAAAATACTTGGAGCTTCCTCGTTTCTCTTCTGCCGTGTTGTTTAGCTTATGGTAAGAGAAGAATAAAATAGGGTTCGATTTTTTCAAATGTCCCTTTAGTATGAAGATAATTATCATTGAAAATCATTATTTCAAAAGCGTTAGCTAACGGTTTTGATAAAAAGTACAATTGTCGTCGCTGAACACGTCCTGCCGTGGGAAATTTTCCCGACCCACTGAACTTTGAGCCTAGCGTGCGCAAATTCCATGAATTCCGTACCGTCTGTAGCTGTATACACGGGTGCGGATGATTATTACTGCAACAAATCTACAACAGACCATCAGTATTCGGTGATAAAATATGAACTCAATATTCGGTTTTTTCACTAGGTAAACAGTGTTCGTTTTCTTTTAAACTTTCACAAATCTTTCAATTCTATTTTACAATGATATTGATATAGGATTGAAGTCTCAAATGTCAGTTTGTGCAATATCTGACACTTTACACGGATCACTTTAAGCTAAACTATGTCCAAACCATATTTGAAAGTATCATGTAACGGTTGTCGCGTTGGACACCAAACATTATCAGTACAATACCGAAATGAAATTTCCCTTTCTTCAATTTGTGTGTGTTATCTATCTTTCTTTGGATGCCCATTTGTTATTTTTTCAGAATAAAGGTAAAATTCAAACTTTTTCAGGACTTTGTTTTTTACTTCCAATGTCACACTTTTACTACCCAATATTGTAAAATTACACATATAATTTAACATGAGTGGATTTATCTACAATGAATACTTCAGGCTTGGTAAGAAGTCAAATGGCATTGTAATCATTCCACACTTTATAACTATCATGTGCATTTAGGAATAAATGAATGGAACTGCTTCTGTTGCCACTTCAGTGGTTAAATATGGTTATAACAGAACATGATACATACTTGAAAGACTGGTTATGATCATCACTGTATCTCTCGTATAGTTCAAACTCTCCGCTAGCAGCACTGGCAATGGGGACGTTCCAGTTGTCCCGAATCAAACGGTATACATGGCGGGTGAAGAAGCTATCAAAGTCCTGATACAGCTTGACAAAAGACTGCAAAACAAAAGACAGAAGCAACACATAACTATTAACTAATATTAATGATTAGAATAATTAATAATAAGCCTCATGCAGGGCTCGACACTCGCACTGGCCCGTGGCCAGTGAAATTGCACTTCGGGCCAGCAAAAATGTATAAATAAAGTCCTATTTTGGTGGCCCGATCGGCAAACAGATTTTCAACCCGACATTGACAAAATTCGAAAAATCTTGTTTTCTTCCATGTCATGCTTCATCTATTTCACAGGTTTGATCAGGAAAGAGTGATATTTTGAATAGTAAACAGTTTCCTCATGAAATTTAATTTTAGGGCCAGTAAATGTTTCTTTTGGGCCACCAGAAAAGGGGAAGAAATGATTTCACTGCCCCAACAGGGCCACTGATGAAAACTTAGGTTATTGTGGAGCCCTGCTTCATGAGTTTGATGTTCTGCTGTTCACATGTTACACAAACACTACATTATAGCAATATATCATAATATTTAGATACAAACTATATCTTCATCAGAAACAAAATGTGTTTGTGTACAAGCCTTTGTTTTACAAGGTTTGCCAGTTTCCATAACAAATGAATACATTATTATGAACCTCTGCCCTGTCACCCTATTTATTTTTTAGGAATTTCCCATTCTGAATTGCATAGTTTGGCAAGCACCTAAGAAAATAGCTTGCCCGAAAATCATATGTTACTTGCCCAATTTTAGTGAGTAACATTTAGAAACCATAGAGAATTTAGCTCTGCTGTCAATCATTGTGACATTTTATTAATCAACTCCTGGGCACTTCCAAGCAAACATCGACATAACCACTGATTTTTCAAATTCATTGTACCATAACAAATTTGGTATCAAATGAAAGCTAAAAGATTGAACTTTCCCAAAATGCATTTTGTTTTTGAAAAAAAAAATCGTAAACTATTATTTTATTGTTAATATATACAAAAATAAATTTTCAGTTATTTTCACAAAACATTCAATTAAATATTAAGCATAACAGAACTGCGAAAAGGAGTTTTCATAAAATTTTATTTCAGTGTTGATAGGATCATTGCTTCAATTTTTCAGATAAATATCAATTTCGTCATTTTCGCTCTTCGTTCCGCTTCAGTGACTGTCTCATTTACAGTCATCAATATGTCACGGCGTTACACTAAAAACAGATATTTTTAATATTTCTGGAAAAATATGAATGGGAATGAAATTTTGTTTTGTTTTCTCTGTATTAGCCCATAGGGCTATAATATGGATGCTGAATAGCAGCATTATCTTTTACCAATTATTAATCTAATCAATATCAATTTGGTCACGGCGTTACGTTTTGTGTAACACCGTGACGCTACCTACTGGATTCCCATTGACATAATACAGTAGACATAATCAAATAATGTAAGATATTTGTTGTAGGTATGCTTGGGCATTGCTCATGCTATAATTATATGAATAGGGTCAGTTGATAATGTTTCCATCTCAAAGTTACCTGAGTCATGTATGTGTAGGGGTTGTACGTCCGTCTGTCTGTATGTGCATCTGTACATCAGTGTTCTTTTTTTTGCAATATCTCAAGAATCGTTGGATGTATTTCGTTCAAATTTTTGTACAATCCATGTATTTAGAGGTACGGATTATTGGATATATATGATTTTGTTCCATGAGGTCAAAGGTCAAAGGTCACATAGCTAACAAATATGCAAACTTTTTATTATTATCAAGATAGTTTGAGAATCCTTGAAGGATAACATGATAATAATACTGGTATGCGTCCAGTGAAGTATATGACCTGATTAGGGAATGGGGTCATGGGAGGTCATAGGTCAACAGGTCAAAATATTGTTGTTGTTTTTTGTTCTCACAATTAAATTCCAGAATCAATGTTAGAAAGAGTACTGTAGGTAAAAGACAAATTTCTGAAACTGTTTGGGGCACAGGTCAAAGGTCACTCTGATAATTACCAATTCAAAAACAAACATTTACTAACTCTGAAATCATGTTACATGAAACAAATCACTTGCAAATATGCACTGTGCAGACAAAAAATTAAACATATGTATGTTATTTTGAGAAACAAGTTCAAAGGTCAGATGTCAAAGGTCTCATATTTCATTGTTACATTTAAGTATGTATTTTGGTTTTAATATTTGATGGTTCCATTAACTAACTTCTGAAATAGATGAATTTCAGTTATGTCCTAAAAGATTTTTTGATCAATAGAGGGTGCTGTGCTGCAAATTTGTGTCATGCGGATGATCATTTAATAGCATCTTGGTTATATCACCCATTCATCTAGTTCTTTATTGATTCTGGATCACTGCATTAAAATTATATCATATTATTCATCTCTTTAATATCTCCCATATATATAACATGTACAATTCAGAGGTCACGGCGCTACAGTCACGGCGTTACAGTGCATAGATACATTTATGATATCATATTTACTATGAGCATTGGATTTTGTCTACATTTTTATTCGGATGTTCTAGCTTGATGTCTAGTACAAAGAATCAATGTGACAAAAGTGCAAAATGTTCCTGTAGTTCACAGAGTTTACTTAGTTTCTTAGCATGTAAGAAACCCATGTCTTTTTGCCGTCACGGCGTTACGGCAGATATTGATATTCATAATCCATAATTTATTGGGAATTTTGGTTTTCTTTCCTATTGTAAATAATTGGTAGAATAGTGGTAACAGATGCATATCAAAAGTTGGTTCTAGATATTTAGATTTTACGAGTTATTTGGACTTTCATTGTGAGAAACACCATCTGACCGTCACAACGTTTGCTTGGAATTGCCCTCCTGTAAATTTCAAACACAAATAAATTGGATCAATGATTTGCCTTTGCCGGGTCAGAGACTTCAAATTGCACTTGCCAACATCTGATTTCACTTGCCCTGGGCAAGCGGGCAAATAAGTTGGTAAAGCCCTGCATAGTTCATACTCTACCTTAAGTTTTGGTGATTCTTGGAGTACAAGGCTTTTTGAGAGTCCCAATGAACACAGCGTATCCTTCACATAGCCAACCAGAGCCAAAATGAGGTAGCTCATGTACGTCGTGAACGCAACCAGAAGCGTGGTGTCTTCAAAGGACTCCTTGAAGTCCTTGGAATAATCCTGCAAATTATGTCAGTCAAAAAAATTACAGAAATTAACTTACCGGGCTGGGCTATATGCACATCTATGATGTAAATAATAATTCGGCATTCTCTTCGCAGATGTGCCCACGACTTGGCATGCATGACTAAAAGAACCGATGCGCTATACAAATTGCATAGAACATGGGTTCTTTCAGTCATGCATACCAAGTCGTGGGCACGTCTTGGAAGAGAATGCCAATAATTCTTGACAGTATGACCATGATCATCTACCTGCAAGTCAAGGGGTTAACTGAATTGACACTACCTAATACACACCGGAGAACTCAGCCACACCATACACACAAAATATTACCAAAATACTACTAAGTATCTCACACTCGCTCATGAATGGCTTATGGCTGCCTAATTGCCATTGCAACACAGGCACAGACACTATACTACCAGACGGAAAGGTGATGATTATGCAGTCTCGAATCCATACACTTTGAATGTTTGCATGTAGGTGGCTGAATTTTCATGTGTGTACAGTAATTATGCATTAGGCACACATGCAGTAGGTGACTGCTAGTATTTCACTGCTTAAACAAGTCATGAAAGAAAAATTGAAAGCATTCAACACTGAATTCATTCAATAGATATTAATTGGTCTAGGCCTTTAACTTGGCATTGCTGATTGATAATCAAGGCATCAAGAAAAGCCATTCCGACGATCATTCAACTAGTATCATGAGTACAGCAAGGCCAATGTGTTGTAATACTGTTAATCATACATGTATCCAGGGGCGTAGACAACGGGGGGGGGGGGGGGGGGATGAGGGGGATGCATCCCCCCACCTCACAAGGTGGGGGGGATGACGTGTACAATCATCCCACCCAGGTTTTAGGAAAATATATTTTGTGTGTGTGTATGTGTTTGAATGGTGTAGGTTTGTGTGTTTGTGTGTGTAAGTGGTAAACAATGTATGAGCTAAGACTTGTTAATTCTAACATTAAAAATCTAATTTATACTTCAAAGTTTTCTTTGCGCGCTAACAGAATTATCTCAGTTTGTTATGTAACTTGTGTATCTGGGGTGAGTACTTTTTTTCTACCGGGCATGTAGTTCCCGTGTGCCTACATCGGCATTGCTCTGGCTGCTTGTGTGACGTGCACCAAATTGTACCATTTCAAGTATATAAATGCAACAGCTTTTAACCGTTATCCCCCTCCCAAAACCTCCCCATATGGCTCTGCCCCAGCCCTCGGTCGCTTCGCTCAATCGGCACTCATTCGTGGCTGTAGGCTATGTTGTTGGATAATATAATGTGGCATATGGTTTATGTTGGACCTGTTATGTGTGTGTGTTGGGGTAAACATTTATTAGTGTGTCAATTATTTGTTTTCTTCGTGAAAAATATATTGAAAATTTCTGGGCGATCAAGTCATATCATGCTTACGCAGATGCAGTCAATCTTACTCCCGAATTTCCTATCTAGGTATGTACCAGATTGCACAATTTCAAGTCCAAAAATGCAAAAGCTCCCTACTGTGGGAGGGGCGACACCCCCTCCCACACCCTCCCCCCAAATCATAACACGCTTTCTTAGATGCAGTCAATCTTACTCCCCGAATTTCCCAACTAGGTATGCACCAGATTGCACAATTAAAAGTCCAAAAATGCAAAAGCTCCCTACCTTGGGAGGGGGAACACACCCTCCCCCTAAATCATAACACGCTTTCTTAGATACAGTCAATCTTACTCCCCGAATTTCCTAACTAGGTTTGCACTAGATTGCACAGTTTCAAAGTCCAAAAATGCAAAAGCTCCTTACCATGGGAGGGGGGACAGTCGGGACACCCCCCTCCCACACCCTCCCCCAAATCATAACACGCTTTACCAGATTTCCTATCTAGGTATGCACCAGATTGCACAATTTCAAGTCCAAAACTGCAAAAGCTCCCGACAGTGGGAGGGGTGACACCCCCTCCCACACCCTCCCCCCACTCAGTGGTTGGGCATGAGCCCCTGCACAAAAAAAATCGTGAGCCCCCTTAGGTCTTTGCCCAATTTTACCCCAATTCCCTCGGTCTCGAAACATTTTGGCAGGTGGTCTCGGCCGGAGAAAAATGTCATCCCCCCCAGGTGTAAGAACCTGTCTACGCCACTGCATGTAGCTCATGTATTACCAAACTTCCAAAGTTATATACATAGGAAGTTATATCTCAAAAATTGAAAATATGGATACGACAGTCTGCATTTACGGAAAATAAATGGGACTTTTTTTCCTCGTAAAATAAGATCAATTTTGGTGGGAGGAAAGATTCAATTTGCACTGAAGGTCCGTCTCAAGCATCAGTGACCCAAATATACAATTTAGTAATGATACAAGCCACACCAATCCAACCTATGCAACGACCAGAAGATCTACAGGGACACAAACCTATCCTGTAGCAGATGATGATTGAGCACAATTTTCACATCTTTCCCTGAAGAAAATAAGCAGTCTTGGCGTTTTAAGCACTTTTTTTCTTTGTTTTTAGTAATAGGAGACAATAATTCTTGCAAATTACAGTCAAATTTCAAGCATAAATAATGGATTATTCATAACTTACAAGGTCAAGTATAAAAATAAAGCATATTCATAAGATAAGAGCATATAACCCATAATAAGTGAGTCATATCCAAGGGTCATAACCATAATTCATAAATTACATAGACAGTCCAAGTATAATTATCTTTTATCCTACAAACGATAGACAGTGACATAATGAATAATGAATATCATCAGAAAGTGGCTCTTGACAGTCCATCTTGTTCATGAAAAAAAAAAAATCATCAATGAAAATGCATAACGCGCTGTTACTGTTAAATTTAAAAGGGCCCATGAATTATGGTTGATCACTGATTTCCTGATATTTCTGAGCTGCCTTCTAGGAGAAACATCCAAATACGTACATCAGATCATGTGATATTGTTTTGAACTGAGTTTATGCAGCTGCTCATATAAATGTTCACTTTTATTTGAATTTTGATAGCATCTATGATCTAATGGTTGTTTTTCGTGGTGAAACAATAGGTCAATAAGTGCAAGTACTCAGTAATATTGATACTAGTATTATAAGTATTTAATAATAGGAGACTATTAATTCTTTGCAAATTACAGTCAAATTCAAGCATAAATAATGGATTTATTCATAACTCACAAGGTCAAGTATAAAAATAAAATCATATTCAATAAGATTAGAGATTAAAGTGAATCATGTAAAACGTGTCTAACTCCACAAATTTTGTTTGGAGCTTCCTCGTTTCTCTTCTACCGTGTTGTTGAGCTTATGGTAAGAGAAGAATAAAATTAGGGTTAGATTTTTTTTAAATGTCCCTTTACTTTAGTATGAACGATAATTATCATTGATAATCTTTCAGCTTGAAAGGACGTTAGCCTAACCGTTGTTCGCCCTCTAAAGTACCAATTGTCGTACCTGAAATATTGGCTACTGTGACTGTCCGACTACCACTGTTCGCATGCACTGTGCATACCTGGACGCGGCTGTGCGTTCAGCTTCAATTGGCACGCGCTATTAAAAGCGAAGTCAGAGCTGTAGAGCTAGCTAGATCAAAACTTTTCCCGATAGACACGGCAGCGCGTACCCGCAGACTGTTGAGAGCCGTGCTGTATCTTGTGCGCGCGAATTCTGTACGTCTTGTACTATGGGTGCGGATATCATCAAACGGACGAGTATTTACTGCGCTCATATCTACGGCAGGCCATCCAAAAAAAGCATCAGGATTCGGTGATATAATATGATAACTCATATTCCCTTTTTGCTTACGAGGTAATAACAGTGGTTCGCTTTCTTTCAAAGTATTTCACAATCATCGAAGTGTATATTTACAATGATATTGTCATAGGATGATAGGATTGAAGTCTCAAATGTCTCTTTCGGCAGAATATTACACTTTACATGATTCACTTTAATTAAGACATAACCATAAATTATATTATGGGTTGTGTCTTATTATGTATGTTCACTTTTACTTCTTGCTCCTTTGTTGTATATTACCAATAAGACGTGATAGTCAAATCATTAATTATAGTTAATAATATACTGTAGTGTTAGTGAGTCATAACCGTCCATAAATTAGACAGTCCCAACACTACTCCAAGTATAATTAATATCTTTTATCGCTACAACGATAGAGTGTTGAGTGGTTCATGTCTTCATGACCATCATATCGCATTATCATTTTATAACTGATTGATCAGCTCTGTGCGCACATGAGAGCCCTGGTATAGGTTTAATCATTTTTAATGAAATCCTTCCAACAAAAAATTATTTGTAAAAAGTCACTTGGTTACGAACCAGGCCAGGGCGGTCCCATTTTTTTACGCCGTCAACTGCCGGCAGGGTTCCATTCACTGGACCCCTCTTGGAGCTCCCATTTGCAGAAAGTAGGAGACCCATTTTCAGTTAGTGAATCAGTAACTCCGGTCCCTTTCCTGCTTATTTTACCATGGGCCACTTCTCCGATGGAGGAGCCACGATTTCTGTTTTCTTTGGTATATCACGCTGGACTTGGAGCTTATTAAAATGATATCATGCAAAATCAACGCCCCGATCCTTCAGTTCACAACACCATCAACACACGTAGAAAAAGCATCCGCCCAAATATTATGTCGTAAAATGTCATGCACGCGACTAGTCTAGCTTCGAGTAGCTGGCCCAAAGTGCTGGCCCCGTCTGCACTTTGACCACTGTTATTTGCCACGCGCGGAATGTGCGGACCGACTGTACAGAGCATTATACCGGTATGTATGC